>PVIH01005916.1:0-12412 GCA_004025045.1 Sigmodon hispidus
AAGGAAGGAAGGAAGGAAGAAAGGAAGGAAAGAAAGGAAGGAAGGAAGGAAGGAAGAAAGAAAGGAAGGAAGGAAGAAAGGAAGGAAGGAAGGAAGGAAGAAAGGAAGGAAGAAAGAAAGGAAGGAAGAAAGGAAAGAAAGGAAGGAAGGAAGGAAGAAAGGAAGGAAGAAAGGAAGGAAGGAAGAAAGAAAGAAAGGAAAGAAAGGAAGGAAGGAAGGAAGGAAGAAAGAAAGGAAGGAAGAAAGGAAGGAAGGAAGAAAGAAAGAAAGGAAGGAAGGAAGGAAGAAAGAAAGGAAAGAAAGGAAGGAAGGAAGAAAGGAAGGAAGGAAGAAAGAAAGAAAGGAAGGAAGGAAGGAAAAAGAAATTAAAGTTAGCCAGACATAGTGGTGGTACATGCAAGTACTTGGAGGACAAAAGAAGAAAGACAGATCTCTGTGAATTCCAGGTCAGCCAGAGCTATACAGGGAAGGAGGGAAGGAAGGAAAAAAGTGGAGGGATAGAGAATGATCACCGGTTTTATAGCACTTCTGTTGCTCTTTGGACCTTGATTCTCAGCATCCACATGTTGGCTCACAACGAACTCCATTTCTAGAGGATCCATTTCCCTCTCCAGATATTACCTGCACCAGACATGACATACTAGACACACATACATGTAGGCAAAACACTCATAATATTAATAATCTCAGTACTCTGGAGTCAGAGGTGAAGTGGATCTGAGTTGGAGGTCCCGCCTGGTCGATACATAGAGAGTTGTGTGCACACAACTAAAGTTAGTATCAGTAATTTGTCCTGTCACCTCTCATAAGAAATCATTGAACAATCAATGTTCTTTCTCTGTTCTGGGATTAAAGGTGTGTGCCACCAGCACCCGGATAAACAATGGGAATTTAAATGTCTAAACAGTTATGACAGTCTAGGAAGATCTATGAGATAAAAGGAAGCAATTGGTGTCATAGAACTTCCATAATACTAACTTAAATGTGTGTGTGTGTGTGTGTGTGTGTGTGTGTATGTGTTGTGTGTGTGTGTGTGTGTTGTGTGTGTGTGTGTTGTGTGTGTGTGTTGAGGTTTGGTGGCAAGCACCTTAGCTCAGAGAGTCATCTCACCTTCCCCATTTGATATCTTTTGAATTTTTACCCATTAACTATATTTATTATTTGTAAAAAAAAATAATTTTTAACACCACATGCTATGGCTGAAATCATCACTCTCAACATACAGGGAGTGGAGGCACAGATTTCGGTAAGTTCAAGGCCATGGTCTATAGTGAGTTTGAGTCTACTGAAGGCCACATAGTGAGACCCTTTCGCTCAACAAAACAAACAACAACCCCCGCCCCAAAAAAATAAGGTCAATGTTATCTCTGAGGGAGAATTCTAAATCGTGAGAGGTAACTTTTGAGTATATTTGAGTAAGTGGAAGAGGTCAGAATGAGAGAAATTGTTATTCTGCAATGGGAATGCCAGTAAGCAAAGGGAATTTGCAGTTCAGTAACTAAAGTATGTAAAGGCAGATGGGAATCCCAGATCGTGAAGATACAATGACTATGGGCAGAAGGAGAGAACAGAGTCAGTCCACCTCACTTGGTTTAAATAAGCAATAATGCAAAAGGAAAAATCACTAACCTAGGAGAAATCCCTGACTCAACTGAAAATTATAAAAATAGAGTTGTTGTGGAGCAGAGCTTTAGAATGCTGGAGCATCACAGTGAAGTGTAACACCTGTTCAAAAAACCCCATCCCATGGAGAAGTCAATTTCAAACTTTTTTAAGTGTTGGGAGAGACCCACCGTTCCAAACACACAGCCTCACACATCTAGTTAGAATGCTAGAAGACCGTGAAGATAGATGGGGACCTTCAGCGTTCCTTTCTCAGGGTCCATTCTTTGCATTCTTCCTGCTCTAACTTCACCTCCTTACGTCACAGCAATGCCAGCTGAATTTCTTTTTCTCTTTTAGCTTTCTTTCCAGCCAAAGCTTTTGTACATTTCTGGAATTTAAGCCACCTCAGTGACTGCTGCTTCTCTGTAACAGCCAGCTTTGAGGGATTAAGGCTGGGGTTTTGTTTTGGTTTTTGTAGTACACGTAGATCAAGAGTTATCTGAGTTGTGAAGAATATCCTGTTGGAGATGGGGATAGGGAATCTTTTTTCTTTTTCTTTTTTTCTTCACTGTTTCCAGAAGTAATCTTCAGCAAGTGTTTTTGTTTTTGTTTTGTTTTGGTTTTTGGTTTTTAAGAAGCCCCAAACACACCACAAAACATTTCAAGTGATTTTAACTCCTGAATGACCTTGGGCTACCTGAGTGATCCTCTTCTCTCCTTTGGCAGAAAGGATTAGAAACCTCCAGAGAACTCGCCCTCTATTAAAGCCGAGTGCTGTGCATTCATTGGCAAGAGGTGAATTGTTTTCAGATTACATGCGAAAGAGTGTGTGTGTGTGTTTCTTTCCCACATCAAAGGCTTGGATGGAGGCAGCTCTGAGTATTGCCAGGGATGCAAGAATTGGTGCTAAAGTGATTAACAAAATTGCTTTTCTGCAAAAGAAGCACAAAACATTACCTAGGGATTAGAGGAGGAGAGGGCAAGATTAAAGGTGATGTTGAATTTTGGGTAGAATATCTTATCCATCTTTTTCAAATCATGCTTCAAGGATTCGGTGGCCCCTCCCTGAGGAAACCTGAACAAAGTTCACAAGTTTTGTGCACAGAACCCTGACAAGGTAACATTATCAAACTGCTGTAAGCAGCATTTGTTAAGCGACCCTCACTGTTTTACCTTGCCCTGCAGATACATTCTGAGAATATTTGATTCTGCACACATCAACAACTCCTCCAAACAAAGTCTTTTGTTTTCAATTGTCTGCTTGTTAGGCTTAAATGATAAGGTACTGTACAGATTCCAGGGTAGTTGAGTTTTAGTAAATCTTGCTTCCATTAGTTTAGCATTCCTTTTTTTGTTGTTGTTTTGTTTGTTTGAGACCGGGTTTCTCTACATAACAGTTCTCTGGCTATCCCAGAACTCACTCTGTGGACCAAGTTGGCCTTGAACTCACAGAAATCTGCCTCTGCCTCCCAAGTGCTGGGATTAAAGGTGTGTGCCACCACCACCATGCTAGACCAAAAATTAAAAGCCGTGGGGAGAGAACTAAGGACACAGCTCAGTGGTCAATAGCTTTCCTTGAAGTGCAAGGCCTCAGGTTCAATGCCTGAAGTTCAGCCCTTCCACCAACCACTTTATCCGTACAATTAATTCCTGGTTAAGAGGGTTTTTAAAGGGGTACCTCTAGAATGCCCTGTGTTATTCCCTGTCACTCTGAGTATTTTGTTAATCTTCTTGAAAACCCAAATTAGTTATTTGCTTCTTCAATGAAATGCTCCCAAGTCAGGCAAACAGAAATATGTAAATAAGAACACATATAACTTTCTTGTGAATAAACTTTTTTCCTCTTTTAAAACACTATCCAAAAAGTTTAACAATGCATATATGTGGATAGATGACAAAAATCATAATACTAAGTGAAACAGGCAAAATAGATGAGGAGCAGTGTATACAAGATGATGTCATTTATGAGAGTTACCACAAAGCTATCACAGTTCTCTAAGGACCATACATGTAAATAAAAGCACAAAAAAAAAAAAAAAAAAAAAAAAAAAAAAAAAAAAAAAAAAAAAAAAAAAAAAAAAAAAAAAAAAAAAAAAAAAAAAAAAAAAAAAAAAAAAAAAGAAAGAAAGAAAGAAAAGGAAGTAGACTAGGGCTATATGTACATCAAATTCCTAGTAGCAAGCTAGTCCTGGGAAAGGGATGGGATCCCGAGTAGTGATGAAAGGGACTTTTAGACCCAGCCTTAATGCTTCTTTTCTTTTAAGGAGGGGGAAGCCATTAAGCTAGATGATTCACTTAAGGCAAAGTTAGGGGACATGAAGTGTCATTGAAATTCTTGTGTAAAATACAGACAGAGGTTTGAGAGCTCATCTTTGTTCTTCTAAATTGTTCCTTATTGTTCTTCCACTTAGCGGAGAGACTTTTTTTCCCTCGGACTCTCAGCCTGTCTCGTTTGCTTTCAACATCAGGAAAAGCTATTTCAAATTGATTAAATATTTTAGAAGAGATGCTGCCACCTTTTTCTTCCCCCACAATAAACTTTTCCTCCCAAGTGCTTGGACTGTTGGGGTGGAACTTGATCTCTGTGTGTATTAGATAAGGAACGAGCCACCCGAGAGTCTTGTGCAGAGCAGGTGGATTAATAAACAAACAAGCCAGAAAGCAAGCTCTGGCTGGCGCTGGACAGGGCGCGCAACAACAATTTTATGAGCGTTTTTCTTTTTTCTTTTTTTTTTTTTATTCCGCAGACGTCGTTTCTGAAGGTTTGCCCATTTGACTTCTTCGCTTTGTCGAGAACAATCATTTTCGATCTGTCTTTCCCTCGGGGTCCCGTAAGGTCACTGGACATAAGATAGCTGTGAAATTTGACATTGTTCCCATTTAAATGCTTTCCCCAGCAAGTGCAAGAGTGCGGCCGCTCGGGTGTGGGGCTCGCGGCCGGCCGGGCGCTCTGAGCCTCGCCGGCCCTCCAGGCTTCAAAGCCTGCCATCCTTGATCTCCCCCAAGAATGTTTTTGAATTCTACGTCCATCTAGTGGTCGCCGGCAAAGATCTACTTGGCTTTTTCTTTCTTCCTTTTCTTTCACACTTGAGCAGTGAGATTCTGTTTGTGATGGGGGCTTTGCCCCCCTCGGTCTTTAATTCGTTCACAGGTGGTTTCAAAGTGTCTGTCCTCGGCCACTGCCTTCTATAAACAAGCAGGAATTCGCAGGCTGCCGTGGGCCCAGGGCGCCCCTCTTCTCCCAGCGCCCTCCTGCTCTGACTTTGAAAATAGACTGTTTTGTGGACAGTAAAGTACAGTTCCTTTTCAGAGATGAGATTAGAGGCTTGAGAGGAGTCTGGAGGGAGGGGAGTGTTTTTCTTTTTCTTCTGCTTTTGCTTTTCTTTTTCTCACCGGAGGGCCTTTGTGCAGGGAAGTCGTTTTAGCAAGCGCAAGAACTTTACTTATTTTACACTCAGTTGCGCCTTTGGTTAAGGATGACACGGCTGGCCCCGAGCCCTGAGCGCAAGGTGCTGGGAATTTGTTGATTTCCCCCCTCGATTCCATCTCTGGCATCCTAAGCTAGTGGGTAAAAACAGAAGATGGTGGTGATAGGAGCTAACAGTCCAAAGGATCAAATTCTCTGAGTTCTAGGGAAGGATGAAGAACTTGGATGGTTTATGGCTCTCCTATCTCTCTCCCTTTCCCCCAGGTCCCTTATCCTTTATGTGAGTTTAAGAGGGAAAGCCCTATAGCAGTTGTTAGAACTGGGAGTTGAGGAGTTCATGGATACACACAGTTCTGAATTGTGTAAGGAAAAACAAACAACTTTGTGGCGCCCCTGCGCTCTTTCAGTTCCCACCGTATCCTTAGCTTTGTCCTGGACCACTGTGGGCTGGAGGAAGACAGACAGGCAGCAATTTGAGGTCTAGAAGTCCGCCGTTGTTCCAACTAAGTTAAAACAAATCCTTTTAATAGTTAAAAATATGTTCTCTCCGGGACCTGCAGGGAAGGCTCAGCTGTTAAAAACACTTATTACCCTTGCAGAGGACCAGAGTTCAGATTCCAACCCCCATCCACCTACTCAACCCCACCTCCCACCCACCCACCCCAGCCCCCAACCACCCATCACACTCATGTAAGGAGGCTGAAAAAAGTTCCACACTGAAGGAATCAGATGCCTTTTGCTTCCTGGGGCACCTGCGTTTACATGCACATGATATAACACATATAATATATACACATAATTCTTTTATAATAAGCAAAATATGAAACATATATTTTTAATTAATCTATTTGTTTTATGTGCATTGGTGTTTTGCCTGCATGGGTGTCTGTGTGAAGGTGTCAGATTCCCCTGGAACTGAAGTTACAGACAGTTATGAGCTGTCATGTGGGTTCTAGGAATTGAACCCTGGCCCTCTGGAAAGGCAGCTGGTGCTCTTAACCACTGAGCCATTTCTCCAATCCTCTATATTACATATCATATATCATGTATTATATACTACTATATAGGCATTCTCTGGGTTGAGATGTAACTCAGTGGTAAAATGCATAGTTACCATGATCAAGGCCCTGGATTCAATTTCCAGTGCTGTAAAAATTACTGTGTAATTACTTTTTCTCTTTATAAATGTTAATGGACTTTCCTAGAATCAGTGTATAAAACATAGATTATAGGTGTGAATATGGCAGTGCGTCATTACCTATTAAGTAAAAACAAACTGCACACAGCCATCAGCAGGAATCTGGCTAGATAAATGGTGAACTATATCTATCTGTCTGTATAATGATATGTAATGATTTCAAAGAGGCAATAATAATAAATACAGGACTTCACCCAAGAACAGGGTGACATGGAAACATGTTTAAGAAATAGTGTTAAACCAAACAGGAAGTTGAAAAAAAAAACACACAAAAGTGTTCTGCAAAGGACAATCTTGGCTGGGGATGAAATCTAGTGCACTTTAGTTACATGGTAAGGCCTATGTTCAACACCCAGTGGCAATAAATACTATGTAATTTTAGTAGCTTTAGATCAAAACATATGGTGTATAGGGACATACAAACTTACTGGAGACTGTGTAAAGGGATGTGCATTTTATCTATAATATTTTGCTTTTAAAAGGAGAACATACATAAGGGTCCCATGCTTGACCCACTGGGCTGGCTGAGCTATCTGTATATAACACACATTATATAACTGAAAACTATGAATCTTTCTCTGGCCCCCTGCCAGGTCCCGAATAATGACATGGAGACTTCTTATTAACTATGAAAGCTCCTCCTACAGCTTAAGCTTGTCTCAACTAGCTATTCTAACTTAAATTAACCCATTTATATTAATTTACGTTGCATTATATGGCCTTAACTCTCTTCCATCTTGCAGCTCATGTTTCTGCTCTGGGTTTCCTGGTGTCTCCTGTGTGACTACATTCCTCCTCTTCTGCTCTCTCCCTGGAAGTCCCACCTATCTCTCCTGCCTAGCTATTGGCCATTCAGCTTTTTATTATACCAATCACACCAATATACCTTCACATAGTGTACAAACATCCCACGACGGAAAACACCAGATTGTTTAGGGTTAGGATTTCTCTAAGTGTTCCAGACAGACCTCAAAATTCTGACTGAGTTGCTGAAGTCCTGGGACCATAGGTATGTGCCACCAAACCTAAGTACTAATTACAATTTTTCAGTGATGTTTTTAAAAAGCAAACAGATGAATTAGTGTAGTAGAATGCTTGTTTACTATGTTCAAAGTCCTAGGTTCAATTCCCAGCACCACATAAAACTGGGCATGGCAGTGCATGCCTGTGATCTCAACACCGAGGAGCCAGAACAGGAGGATGTTCAATGTTCAAAATTCTCCCTAACTACATAAAGAGTTCAAGGCCAGCCTGAACTACATGTGACTGTGTCCCAAATAAACAAAGAATTACACCTGTAACCCAGCACCCAGGAAACTGAGACAGTTTGCATGAGTTAAAGGGCTAGCCTGAGCTACAGAGATTCTGTCTCCAAAATGAAGCAAAAACAAAAGACACACATAAGATAATTAAAAGAAAATAAAAATCACCATGGCCTTTGTATTAGTCGGGGTTTCCTAGAGGAACAGAACTGATAAAATGAATCTATATATAAGTAGAAAGGGATTTATTAGAATGGTTTACAGGCTGTGGTTCAGCTAATTCAACAATGGCTATCTACCAATGGAAAGTCCAAGACTCCTGTAGTTGTTCAGTCCACAAAGCTGGATGTCTGAGCTGATCTTCAGTATACATTGAAGCCTTAAGAAGCAGGCTCTAATACTAATGGAGGAATGAACTTGGCAGTGAGGGAAGCGGGGTGAGGCAGACAAGAGCAAAAGCTTCCTTGTCCTTTATATAGGCTGTCTCCAGAAGGTGTGGTCCAGATTAAAGACCTTCCCGCCTCAATAGATCTGTAGTAAAAGTGGGTCTCCTCACTTCAGATGATTTAATTAAGAAAAATCCCAGGCTGGAGAGGTGGCTCAGCAGTTAAGAGCACTGACTGCTCTTCCGGAGGACTGGGGTTCAATTCCCAGCATCCACATAGCAGCTAACAACTGTGTGTAATTCCAAGATCTGACACCCTTGAACAGTTATACATACAGGCAAAACACCAATTCACATAAAATAAAAATAATTTTTTTTAAATTTATTTATTTGCTTTGATGTTTGCCTGGAACTGGAACTACAGACAGTTGTGAGCTGCCATGTGGTGCTGGGAATTGAACCCCAGTCCTCCGGAAGAGCAGTCAGTGCTCTTAACTGTTGAGCCACCTCTCCAGCTCCCCAAAATACATATTTTGAAAAAAGAAAAATCCCTCACAAGTGTGCCCAGCTGCTTGGATTTTAGTTAATTCCAGATGTAGTGACCTTGACAATCAAGAGTAGCCATCATAGTCCTTAATAAAGCCTTTTATATATTACTTATATATATGTTTTAGTTGACAAATATAACTTAAATGTATTTATGAGGTACAGTATAGTGCTTTGACATGTGTGCACATTGCAAGCTATTTAACATATACAACAACTTTACAAAAATTTTTGTGGTGAATAATTCTGGAATTTACTCTCTTAGCAATTTTTAAGCACTGAGATAATACTCATCACCATGATCTTACTCGCTGAATCTACTTGTAACTTCATGTCATGTGTCACCTCAGTGCCTCTATCATAGCTACCACTTGACTGTTTATTTTTTAGTTCAATCTTTTGAGATTTCCTGTATAACTGAGATCATGCAATATTTGATGTTTGCCCCTGGCTTGAATAATATAAATATAATTAATATGAGACTTTCAAAGTACATATACATCACAAACTATGGGATTTTTTTCCCCCTTTGGTATTTTTCAAGACAAGGTTTTTCTGTTCAGCCCTGACTGTCCTGGAACTTGCTCTGTAGACCAGGCTGGCCTTGAACTCAGAGATTTGTCTGTCTCTGCATCCTGAGTGCTGGGATTAAAGGTATGAACCACCACTGCCTGGCCCAATTTTTTCTTTTAGTGGATGAATAGCATTTCATTGTGTGTATGTGTATATATATTAATATATATGTACATATGTATCATATTTTCTTTATCTGCCCACCCTCTGATGGTTAACTCCACATCTGGGTTATTGTGAATGAATGCTGTAATGACTGTGGGAACATCTCCTAAACACACTGATTTTATATCTTTTGGATATATGTCCAGTAGTTGGCTTTCTAGATCACATGGTAGTTCTATTTTTAAGTTTTTGCAAGTCTACAATCCTACCAAGAGTACTGAAGGCCCTTATCCAGATCTAATCCTTGTCTTTTTGAGAATGGCCATTCTGATAAGTTTGGGTTGAGAACAAATTGTAGTTTAATTTGTATTTCTTTGATCCTCAGTGTCTCACATATCTGTTGGCTGATTTGAGAAATGTGGATCCTATTTCTTCTGTCTACATTTTAACCAGGCTATTTGTTGAGTTCCTTACATATTTTGGAGATTGGTTCCTTGTCAAATGTGTGGTTTTCAAATATTTTTTTTCCCAATTCATAGGTTGTCTCACTTCTCTGTTGATAGTTTCTTTTGCTTTGCAAGGCATTTTACTTTTTTGGTTTGTTTAGTCGAGTTTTTTGTTTGTTTTTCTTTGTTCTTTGGAGGCCCACCACCCAGCTCCTAAATAAATACACAGAGACTTATTCTTAGTTATGAATGCCTGGCCTTAGCTTGGCTTGTTTCTAGTCAGCTTTTCTTAACTTAAATTATCCATCTGCCTTTTTCTCTCTGAGCTTTAACCTTTCACTATTCTATATATTCTCTTTTCTTCTTATTCCATGGCTGCCTGGGTGGCTGTGTGGCTGGGTGGGTAGATGGTTGTGTGGCTATGTGGCTGTGTAGCTGTGTGATTGACTGGCTGTGTGGCTGTGTGGTTGGGTGACTGTGTGACTGGGTGGGTCGATGGTTGTGTGGCTGTATATCTGTGTGGCTGTGTGACTGGCTGCCTGTGTGGCTATGTGGCTATGAGGTTGGGTGGTTGGGTGGCTATGTGGCTGTGTGGCTGTGTGACTATGTGGCTGTGTGACTGGCTGTCTGTGTGGCTGTGTGGATGTGTGGCTATGTGGTTGGGTGGCTGTGTGGCTGTGTGGCTGTGTGACTGGCTATCTGTGTGGCTGTGTGGTTGTGTGGCTATGTGGTTGTGTGGCTGGGTAGCTGTGTGGCTGTGTGGCTGGGTGGCTGGGTGGCTGGGTGGCTGGAAGGTTGTGTGGCTGGAAGGCTGTGTGGCTGTTTGACTGTGTGGCTGAGTGGCTGTGTGGCTGAGTGGCTGGGTGGCTGGGTGGCTGTGTGGCTGTGTGGCTGTGTGCCTGAGTGGTTGGTGGCTGGGTGGCTGGAAGGCTGGATGGCTGGCCCCAGTTGTCTTCCTCTCCTTCTCCTTTTCTTGCTCCTCCTCCTCCTCCTATTTATTCTCTCTGCCTGCACCCCCCACCCCCAGATCTTTCTCCTACCTAGCCACTGGCCATAATCCACCAGGTGTTTTAGTCAGGCAAAGTAGCACAGCTTCACAGAGTTAAACAAATGCAACATAAAAGAATGCAACACATCTTTGCATCATTAAACAAATAGTCCTCAGTATAAATGAACGTAACACATCTTCAACTAATATTCCACAATAGTTTTGTATTAGCATATATTAATTATATATAATGGATTTTTAAAAGTTTCAGATATGTAAACAATGTATTTTTATCATATTCACCCTGTTGCCCTTTCTTTCCTTCCGCTAACTCCCACAGATCTCTCCCAGTTCTCAGCTGGTTTCCTTTCTATTTGATGCTGTGTGTGTACATACATATGAGTGTGTATGTGTGTGAACAAAAGCATATATGAGTGTGTGTGTGTGTGTGTGTGTGTGTGTGTATGCATATAACCCAAAGAGTTTAATTATGGTTACTTCTGTTTGGTTGGTTGATTTTTGTTTGTTTGCTAATTATGATTACTTACAGGGCCATGAGGAAGGATTTTTTATAAACCGCTTACACATGGATGCACCACTGAAAAACTGTCCTTCCCATGTTTTTCTTTTGACTCCTAAAACAGGGTGTTACATAGCCCACATAGTTTCCTACTCATGATTTAGCTGGGGATGACCTTGGACCCCTGGTTCTCCAGCTCTAAATTCTGGGATTATAGATTTCTACCACTACTTTTTTTTTTTTTTAAGCTTTTAGTTTTGTTTCTAAGGGCTTTGGTTTTAGTTAGCTTACAAAGAACTGTGTCTTACTGGACTTTTTCATACGCATGTACCATCATACTTTCTCAGGTTCCCGCCTTCTCGCGGCGTCTCCTCCCGCTCTGGCCAGTCTCGTTGCTTCCTGTGACCCCCCTTCTTCCCCCTGCTGCTGTCCTGCTGTGTCTCCCACACTCTGAAGCCCTTTATTTTGATGTAAGCCATCTGTCTGTTTCACTCTTGGGCTTTTTGAATCATGTAAAAGCCATCACTGCCCAGACCAATGTCACAGAGTTTCTGTCCTGCCATCCCTTACTACTTGTAGAGTTTAGAGGTCTTGAGTGAATTTTGATTTGATTTTTGTATATGGTGTAAGATGAGGTCTAACTTCGTTCTTCTGCATGTATATCCAGTTTTCCCAGAATCACTTATTGAAGAGACGGTCTTTTCTTTATCCTGTGTTCTTAGCATCTTTGTCAAAAGTTAACTCTGCAAATGTGTGGATTTCTTTCTAGGCTCCTACCCTGTTCCATTGATCCGTTTGTATTCAGTAATGAGTGGTAAGATGCTGTTCTGAGTACTATGGCTCTGTGGCAGACTTTTGAAACCTCGAAGAACAGGCATCCACCTTTGTTCTTTTTGTCCAGTGCTTGCCTTGAATATACAAAGCCCTGGAGTGGACCTCTAAGCCCCAAAAAATAAAAGTAAAGTAGAAAAATTTTTTAAAAAATTAAGGAAAAAGGAAAAAACTTACTTTGGTTCTTTATGATCTTTGCAGTCTTCATAACTTCCTTCATGTGACATTTAGGGCAATTTTTTGTCTTTTTTTGTGAAGTTTCATAGGGATTGCAATGTGTATGAAGGCTGCTTTGTATAATATAGACCTCTTAGCCATAGCCTGTGTGTTTGCTTCTGAGTCAGGTTGTCAGAGCTCAGAACTCACTCTACAGCTCTGGTGAGGTCAAACTCATGGTGAGCCTCTTGCCTTAGCCTCCAAAGTATTAGGATTAAAGATATGAACTCTTCATTAACTAAGGAGAGTGATACATAGTCACAGTGTATGAAAGATTGTTCCAGGGGCTGGAGAGATGGCTCAGCGGTTG
>PVIH01005916.1:12512-29178 GCA_004025045.1 Sigmodon hispidus
AAAAAAAAAAAAAAAAAAAAAAAAAAAAAAAAAAAAAAAAAAAAAAAAAAAAAAAAAAAAAAAAAAAAAAAAAAAAAAAAAAAAAAAAAAAAAAAAAAAAAGAAAAGAAAGATTGTTCCAGAGCATACACATGTGCATATATATACATATATATATATATATATATATGTGCAGGACAGATAAAATAATCATCCTAATGGATATGAAATGATTGGGGTTTGGGTTTGTTCTGGTTTGCAGTGCTAGAAATCTACCAGTGAGATATATTTCCAGCCTAATTACTTAGTTTTGTTTGTTTTTAATCTCGCTCTGCGGAGGTGGCTCAGCAGTTCAAAGAGTACTTGCTGCTCTTACAAAAGACCCAGGTTCAATCTTCAGCCCCTGCATCAAGCAGCTCCCAACTACATAACTCTAGCTCTAGGGGATCTAACATCCTCTTCTGGATGTTTTTCTCCTTGTACAACTTCATACATGCAGTGCACATTTTTTTTTTCCAAGACAGGGTTTCTCTGTGTAGCCCTGACTGTTGCAGGCCAGACTGGCCTTGAACTAACAGAGATCTGCTTGCTTCTGCCTCTAAAGTGCTGATTAAAGATGTATGCCACTATACCAACCAAAATAAATTAAAAAAATTGTTTTTACATATCTAAAATGGAACTCAGGAACCGGATGTAGAGCACACCTGTTATCTCAGTACTCGGAAAGAGAAGGCAGGAGAATCATAAAATCAACAGCGGGGGCTGGAGAGATGGCTCAGCGGTTAAGAGCACCGTCTGCTCTTCCAGAGGACCCGGGTTCGATTCCCAGCTCCCCCATGGCAGCTAACAACTGTCTATAGTTCCAGTTCCAGGCAAACACCAAGGCAAATAAATCAGCTAACAACTGTCTGTAGTTCCAGTTCCAGGCAAACACCAAGGCAAATAAATAAAAGTTTTAAAAAAATAAATAAATAAAATCAACACAAATCTTGGCTACAAGTGAGACCTTGTCTCAAAACAAAAAGCAAATTAAAAATGGTCTTATTATCTAGGACCTGAGGCTGTCATTCAGGTGGTAGAGCACTTGCCCAGCATTCACAAGACCCTGTGTTCAGTCTCCAAAGCAGCATAAACCAGGCGTGATGGAACAAACGTGCCTGTATACCCAGCACTCAGTAATTGGAGGCAGGAGAATCAGAGGGTCAAAGTCATCCTTAGCGACCTAGAGTTCAAAGCCAGCCTGAGAAACATAGGGCCCTATCTCAAGGAAAAATAATACCTCTAAGAGAACTGAAGGCGGACCCTGCCCCACCCCCAACAAGCTGCTGTCTAATCTGCTGAGAGATTCCTGCTTCTAATGTGGAGTGGTGGCTGTCTGTAAATCTATTAGTCCTCCATGGATTTACTTTTCACCACTGATAACCTGTACT
This sequence comes from Sigmodon hispidus, assembly GCA_004025045.1. Lineage (NCBI taxonomy): Eukaryota > Metazoa > Chordata > Mammalia > Rodentia > Cricetidae > Sigmodon > Sigmodon hispidus. The sequence goes on from PVIH01005916.1 coordinate 13,921, forward strand.
CCCCACAAATTCTTGGACCTGAGAATTCAAGACAGACTGGAGTACTTTTCCTTTCTCAGAGACTTTTAACCTTCTGGTCAGTCTAGACCCCTTTGCCTCAAGATTCTGATGTCCCCTTACTCCATCTCTATTGTCCCAGTAGGAAAGCCACCATTCCATCCAAACTGTCTTCTCCTGTATCCTAAACAATCGACACACTGTAGAAAGACCTCAGAAGTCAGAGCTAGACAATGTGCATTCGAACCTTGGGTCTGTGATCACTTATCAGGTGTCCTTGGACAAATAGTTAATCTTGATGAGTGTGGGTTTTCTCTTCTGTAAAATAGGGTTAACAAAACCTTTACATATGGAGGGGTATTTCTTGAACTGCAGAGAAATATATACAATATGTCACTTCTCTGGGTAAGAATAATGTCCAGATGAGAAACTTCTATAAATTATTCGCTTGGGGTCTAGACTGAAATCTGGCCTTTGGTAGAATGGTGTCACTTCTTTCTTTCTTTTTTGGGGGATGGGGGTGAGACAGGGTTTCTTTGTGTAGTAATCCTGGCTGTCCTGGGACTCACTTTGTAAACTAGGCTGATCTTGAACTCAGAGATCATCTTGCCTCTGCCTCCTGAGTGCTAGGATCAAAGACGTGCACCACCACGCCCTTATTTCTTAACTGATTGCCACCTAGCATTAGGTCTTTCTGTATCTGTTACCTATTATGGAACTTCTGTCCTGTCTTTCAAGGCTCAGTAACTTTTGCTCCATCTAAGGCCCTGGCTCTGGCTTTCCAGGCTACTCCCCTGCAGCCACCCTCCAGGAGCTCCAGTGCTTCTAAGAAATGCCTCTTAGCTCACAGGCGTCCGGGAGTTCATATACAGAAAGACCCAATAGGAACAGATCTCAAACCACATCCTGTTCAGTTCCCCAGCACACCTGCCAGCTCAGAAGCCATGCTCAGACAGAGCAGGAGCGAGGCTGCAGAGTTCACTCAAGGTCTTCTACCTACCTCGGTCACTGAGCTCATCTGACCCCCAGCTCTGGCGCTTGGGCACTGAGAACTGACCCTGGAAAATTGCTTGCAGATTCAATATACTATACATTTATTGAGCAGTTTCCCAGGAAACCTGCCAAGCACTATGGAATGAAGAGTTGGGCACAGACTCCACCTCTTTCTCCTCAAGGTCAGCAAACATGAGCAGCAAAGTCCGTGTTGCAAAGACCCTGTGGTTCTTGCTTTAGAATAACAATGGAAGAGCAAGGATTTAATTCTGGCCCCAAAGAAAGTTGATCTTAATTTATATAGTTTTCTGGTACATGTAACCCTTCACAGAATACGCCTTGCTCTTCTCAGAGCTTCTAACTTAACCATCTGCCCAAAGCCCCCCTCCCTTGAGGCTAACCTTTGCACACAGCACCCCATCTCAAAGAAGAGTCTGTCCTCCAGAGATCCTAACCTTGGGATTTCAACAGTCCCTAATTTCTCCATAGCTCCCCCCCACTCTTTTTATCATAATAACATCAATTCTGTCAAATGAAATAAACAAACATTTACAGAGTGAGGAAGGGGATGGGTAGGAACAGAGGAAGGAGATGGGGTGGGAACAGGGGAGGGGATGGGTGGGAGGTAGTTGTGATTAAAGACCTATCCTGCCCTAGCTTTTAGTTTCACTAGGAGGAGCTCATAATGGCAGCTAAGACAAAAAAAGGCCTTTCTCTTATTCTTTCCTAAAGGCTGAAATGAGCAAGTGGAAATTTATTTTTTTAAGTACTGTTTGCAACAATACTCCTCCCAAAAAATAAATAAAGAAAGAACAAGAGAAAAGAAAAAAAAAAACTTAGGTATAAATCTGACAAAATACACAAGAGGTTTTTTTTTTAATGTGTAATAACTGTGAAAAGAAAGAAAAAGAAATTAAAACAAGGCCTAGTGTGAAGCTATAATTCTGTAATCTATCTATCTATCTATCCATCCATTTATTTATTTATTTGTTTGTTTGTTTAGATAAGGTTTCTGTGTATAGCCTTGACTATCCTGGAATTAGCTCTGTAGACCAGGCTGGCCTGGAACACACAGAAATCTACCAAGTACTGCCTCCCAAGTGCTGAGACTAAAGGTGTCACCACAGACACCTGGCTAATACTATAATTTTAAATACTGGGAGGCCGAGGCAGGAAGATTGGGAAGTGCACACCTGCCTGGGATATGGAACATAATGAGACCCTGTCTCTAAAAAACAGCAAGCAGATGAAAGAAAGAGAAAAAGACAAGAAATTCTAAATAAATGGAGAAGGGTTATGTTTTACAAGGTCAGTACCCACCAGTCAGTTGCTTTCCTGTGCTGCAGTAGGAATTTGAAATTTACATGGCAACTTCAAGTCAACTCTGTTCCTTAGCCAGAACCCCTGGTGCTGATGGGCCCTTCCCATGCCACAGCTCAGATCTGAGCCACAGTTTTGTGTCAAAACAGTGCTTTGTGTGCCAGTAAGATGGCCCAGCAGGTAAGGCCTGGCAACCTGAATTCCATGCCAGGGACCATGAGAAAGGAGAGAAACACTCCTGTATCTAAGTAGTCTGCTACCACCACATGCGTGCCCAGGAATGTGCAGGCCTCTGTGCGTGTGCGTGCGTGTGTCCCATATACACAAATAATATCAACAAAAATAAATAAAGAATGCTACAAAGGGCTCCTGTCCCTTGACCCTTCTTAGTTTTTTCTCTCTGGGGGTCTTTCCTTTCTCAGGGCCATTTCTCTCAGGGGTTTTTGTTGTCTTTTGTTTGTTTGTTTGTTTGGTTTTTTGAGACAGGGTTTCTCTATGTAACCCTGGTTATCTTAAAACTCACAGAGATTCACCTGCCTCTACCTCCCGAGTGCTGAGATTAAAGGGCTGTGCCACCACTGCCTGGCCTCTGTTATCATTTTTAAAGGACAACCCCTCTTTCTGCTAGCTGGTCACAAGGCTTTTGCTTCTCAGTTCCTAAGTCCCTCATCTTCCAGGAACTTGGGAGGCCTCTGCCACCTGGAGGGGCCCATTAGGTCTGTTTCCCAGCCGCCCGCCCGCCTGTTTCTCTTTTCTATCTCTGCTCCTTGCTCCTGCCGGCTCCCGGGACAGCCTTCTAAACTATACTTACCATGGACCACTCTTGTTTAAAGCATTTTCTCGGAAGCAAATATTTGCGAACCCTGCATTCGCCATATGGCTTTCCCTTATCCTAGACAGAAGAACTCTCAAATTCGTATGTATTTTGGGAAATAAAGTTTTTCCCAAATGTTCTCTCCAAAGCACAGGAGCAAGGTCAGGGTCACACTTTCCTTCAGAGGCTCAGGTCAGAGGCTGACTTCTTCCCGTCTTTGTTCTCATAGGCACCTGACGAAGAGACCCAACCTGCCTCCGCTAATGCCACTCCAGAGGTGGAGGGAGATGCTGGGATATAAACTAGCATCCCCAGGGACGAGAGAGAAACCTGCCCCAGGGATCAAATAATGCAAGCCAAACCCCTAAGAACGGAGAGAAAGAAGAGCGAGATTAGAAAATGGATGAGCAGGTGTGCCGAAATGCTTCTTTAGCCATTCTGGGCTCTAGAAGGGGCTGGGGGCAGCCCCCCATCTCTACTGGGAACCATATTTCCCCTTTTAAATCAGGAGAAAAAAAAGAAAGAAGAAGAAGAAGAAAAACCATGGCCCCAAATAGAGAGTGTTTTCTTTTGTAACTGGAAGCAAACACCCCTGATGGCTTTAGCAGATGCTTGCCAACAGGGCCAGAGCAGACAAGCGCAAACATTTTTTTTTTTTTTGAGATCAACACATGTACAGACATACCGTATATTAGGTCAAATTATAAACCCAGGAATAAAAGAACAAATAAACAAGTTTCAGCTTTTTCTAGGCTTCTGCGTCCAACACCAGCTAAATTAGAGTCTGAAGCAGAGAAATCTGGATTCCAAGAAGGCAGACCTCCTGGGAGTTCACGTCCAAGCCTCCTTCTGGTAGGAAAAGAAGGTGTCATTGTAGATTAACTGGCTAACGCTGACCTAGCACAGGCTGCTGGGCCCAGTGTAGCTGGTGCTACCTGCATCTTGGTTTCGCAGACTCCGAGGACGGGTGGCGGGCTAGGGTAAGGTCCGCCATTGATCTTTGACCCAGTAAATCATTAACTATGTCAAGTGCTTTTGTCCATATGTTAAATTTGATGTCATTTGGATGATGATTCCAGCAAGCCTAAAGGTGCCACTCATTAGAGCTAAACCCTTCCCACCGGACCCTCTAGGGAGAGCCTTCTGGACTTCTTGCTGCTTTGCAGAGAGCTGAAGCACCTGGGTGAACCAGGAAGAAATGCCTGCAAATGGCAAAAGCAGCTTTGCCCTTGACTGTGGCACACAAGAGTACAGATACATTCATTTTCAGTTACCAAAATTTCCAGCAAGCTTAGGTGATAGTTTTATCCTTGGGCTTCTTAACAAATTCTCTGTAGGAGCATCCAACCTTTTGACATCACTGCCATTTACAAATGCTATCGCCTCTGTTCATAGCTTTCCTGGGATGTATGTGGTCTGTAGGCCATGCAGCAGATTGAGCATACCTGGTAGACAGGAAGGGGCCAAGACTTTCATAAGTTAAACAGAGTAGAAGATATCAGTGCATAATCAAAAACAAAAACAAGTTCATACATGTGTGTATATGTTTCCTGCTGGTCCTATAAAAGGCACAGGTGGTGGAGACAAAGCAGGACTCCTGCCAGACCTAAGGACAGCAAGTATGAAAAGACCCTGAGGAAGGAGAAAGCAAGTTACCCTTGAGGACCAAGTGACATGCCAGAGCAAACAGTGATTCAAACGTGACATGTTTGTTTAAAATGGACATGCCTGAAAGATGAAGTCAGTGTCCTTTTAGTGACTATGGGGAGACGCTGACACTGCACTAGGGTCTGGGAACACAACTGTCGACAGGACAGGGCTTCTGTCTTCAAATCATTCTCTTTCAGCCAGGCAGTGGTGGCACACACCTTTAATCCCAGCACTCAGGAGGCAGAGGCAGGGGAATCTTCGTAAATTCAAGTCCAAGCTGGTCTACAAAGAGCTCCAGGTCAGCCTAGGCTGCACAGAGAGATCCTGTCTTGAAAACAAACAACCAAAATCATCCTCTTTCAGAGAAGGAAAGGACGGAATAATAAAATGACAAAGAAAAAACAAAACAACCCAATGTCAGAGCACGAACTGTTGTGGAAAATCAAGAGGGAGCCTAGGAAGAGGGACTGAGCAGGGCACTGGCGCTCTAGAAGGGACGGGTGGAAATGGGCTTCCTGAAAGAGTGACAGCCAGGTCTAGATAAAATGCCTCCGTGCTCTGACAAGTGACCAACCTCAGGTGCAGCACCTGCCTTGTAACACTCTGTTCTTGGGCTGGCAAGCTGACTCAGCCGGGGGAAGTTAGGGCATGACAGTGTGCAGCTTCAGGGACCAGGAGACGCCCAGGCTAACATGCAAGAGAGAAGAGACAGAGCGAGGTGTGGTGACATCCACCTTTGATCCCAGTACTCCGGAGGCAGAGGCAGGGGGATCTCTGTGAGTTTAAGGCCAGCCTCGTCTACAGAGTTAAAAGTAAAAACTAGAGGGTGGGGCGGGGGATGGGGCACAGAATCAAACAGAAAATGCCTCAGACCATTTCACTGTAACTCCCAAGTCAGAAGTCTCTTTTTATATTGGCTATGATGATATACAAGTCTGTAATTACAGTACCTGGGAGGCAGAATCTGGCTCCTGGCTGGCTTTGAGTCTGTAGTGGCCTATGGGCGGAGGTCAGAGGACAATCCACAGAGGTCACTTTGCTCCTTCCAGCCACATGGACTCTGAGGATTGAACTCAGGTTATCAGACTTGGCTGCCAACACCCTTACCCACTGGACAGTCCTGCCAGGCCCTTGTATATGGCCTTGTTAAAGGTTAGAAACTCAGGCTATGGAGGCTGGCTTTAAACCCTAGCCCACTTGCTAACCTACAACAAAAGATGACCAGTCATACAAAAGTCAGAATCTGCCATCCAGGAAGACGGGAGCCATGGCCAATAGGCAGCCAGCATGTCTTAAACTGTAGCAGTTAAGCAAGCACCCAACACACCTGTAACACAATTCTAAACATCAAGGGCAATGGAGGAGAGCACTGAGCTTCTTGCATGTTTCTGGTCAAGAGCATCAGTGTCAAGTCACAGGAGTAGACAGCATTTATTTCATCTGGCACTGACTATGCCAAGGCTACCCCAAATCCTTTACACGTGTCTCATCTCAATTATTTAGTCCCACGTGTCTCCTAAAAAGCCAAAATAAACCAGTCGCAACTTAGCTAAAAACAAAACAAAGAAGGAGCTGGTGAGACGGCTTCATTAGTAAGAGTGCCTGCCATGGAAGCCTGTGGACCTGAGTTTGAACCCTCAGCACCCAGGCAAAAAGCCAAGCATGGCTGTGTCTGTATATGTAACTCCAGAACTTGAGAAGGTGGGAACAGCAGGATCTCTGGGGCCTCGGTCCAAGTTAGTAAAAGAGTCTCAAGAACTAAGATAGAGAGTTCTAGAACAGTATGTCTGACGTCATCCTCCAGCCTCACCATGCACACCCTGTCTCACAGACATGCACATACAACACACACACACACACACACACACACACACACACACACACACACACACACAAAGAGATGGAGATAGAGAAACACAGAGAAAGAGAGACAGCGTGCAAAGCAAAGCAATAAGAGGTCTTATGTTGTATACATACTCAAGAAGTCTATAGACTTTGGTCAAAGAATCAATACCCAATGACATTCTAGGGAAACTGACAGGGAGAGACTCCTGTGAGGAAATGGAGCTTGAGCTGAGGCAAGAAAGCATAGGAATGGTCTAGTGACATTAGCCTCATGAGGTAGGTGTGGTGATTAGATATGCTGGGATATACATTCTGTGAGCAGAGAGACCCAGTCCACTTGCTTAGCGACAGATCGGTGTTTCCTGAAACAGTGCTGGACACGGAACAGTTCCCTGTAAAGGTCAGTTTAAAGGGTAAATCTCCTCACCTAGCAGACAAGGAACTCAGGCCTTCATCCCAGAACCACTACTATGCTTTACTTTATCCTCCAGACTTCTAAAAACAACCACTCTCTTCTTCTGTCTTGATCTGTCTCAGGCATTTCTATTTTGGGGTTCTTTAAAGACAGAGTCTTGGCAATAGCTCCAGCTGGCCTCCAATGTACAATCCTCCTGCATCAGCCTCTTGATAATGGGATGGAGGTGAGTACACTATGCCCAACTACTTAACCTTACTAAACTTTAGCCTTGGATTTTTTTTTTTAAAAGAAAAACTTGTTTTTTTATTTTTATTTATTTGCCTTGGTGTTTGCCTGGAACTGGGAACTGGAACTTCAGACAGTTGTGAGCTGCCATGTGGGTGCTGGGAATTGAACCCTGGTCATCTGGAAGAGCAGTCAGTGCTCTTAACCCTGAGCCATCTCTTCAGTCCCCTAGCCTTGGATTTTTGAGACAGAGTTTCTCTGTGTAACAAACAGTCCTGGCTGTCCTGGAACTCACCCTAGAGACCAGACTGGCCTCAAACTCAGAAATCCACCTGCCTCCGCCTCCAGAGTGCTGGGATTAAAGATGTGTGCCACCACTGGCTGGCTAACTTTTTTCCCTTAGATTTATTTTTATGTGTGAGTATGTGTGCATTTTCAGAAACCAAAAGAGGATATGGGATATCTTGGAGTAGAATTTTAGGCACTTGTGAGCACCTCACAGGGGGGCTAGGAACTGAACTCCAGTCCTCTGGAAGAGCACTATGTGCTCTTAGGTGCTAAACCATCTCTCCATCCCCAAGCCTTAAATTGTTCATCTGTAAAATGGGAAAAATAATAGAACTCATGCTCACAAAGCCTTTGGAGTTAAGTCAAGTGATAAAGCATATAAACCTTCGACAGTATTTGACATCAAGAAAAATTTAAAACCTGGCAAATACTTCTCACTGGGAAAAACAAAGCCAACGTAAACTGTCATCTGGTCCAACAGGTAAAAATCTGCACGGTGCTTTTCCCCCAGTGTAGGGATGGGTAGACTTCAGTGACTAACTCTGAACCGTAGCATATGCCTGTCACCCGTTCTACTTTGAAGGTGGGAGACCAGCTAGAACCCAGGAATTTAGGGCCAGCCTGGGCCACACAGTGAACCTCTCATTCTTTTAGAGTTAACCAATTAATCAATTAAGCAATGATCAGCAGCATCACCCTTGGCCCCAGCCTCTTGTGGAAGGGAGGTGTTGGCTAATAAGAGGGTGACCCAAGGAAACTCTCAGACCAAGAGCAGCTTTCTCCTCCCCACACCCAAAGGCTCCTAATGCTTGTGCCCAGGCCATGTTCCTTGTCCTCTTCCTGTCTCCTTCTCATCCCTCCCTCCCCACCTCAGACCCTGGGGAAAGACACAGAGCTGCACACCGACCAAGAAGGAAGGCTTTTCACCTCATTGTGTTTTCCAGCTAGACCTGAACAGATGACCAGCCCTCTCCCACCCACCCCCCTTTTCTCTCTATTCCACTTTGTGGTTTTGTTGTCTGTCTGTCTGTCTTTCTCTCTGTCTCTGTCCCTCTCTCTCTCTCTTTCTCTCTGACTACTATGTCTTGGGAAAGGGCAGTTACTAGCCAGCAGCAGCAGGCCAGGACAGCTGCAGTCCCCTGTTTCCGAAGCCAACAGGACTGTAGTGGGCCCTTGCAGGTCTGTGGTGGCTGCTGGCTCTGGGAAGGCCTGAGCAACCTGGATCCTTCTCTGATTCTCTGAGAAACGCCTCAGCTTGACTGCCAGCATCCCAATGCAGCCCGCTCTGGGACAAGTCGCACCTAAACGTCACCCTCTGGTTTTTTCTGGCCAGGAAACTTTTAGAGTCCTCTCCATCCCCAGACCAGGGCCTTTCTTTCCAAGTCTGTGCAAACTCAGCCAGTAAGGCTGGAAGTCAGCAAGGGTGACGGAGGAATACACCTTTTCTATCTTCAAAGCAGCCCAGTGGGATTTTGGTTTTTTCCACAAATTGGCAGGGCTTTCCTGGTTACAAGCTTCCATGTCCCCATTGCTCGCTGAAGAAAAGTTTCCTGGTGTGGTTGGCATGTGTAGAGATCTGAGGTGCACAAGTGAGATGTGTAACAAGATGTTAAATTGAGCCATGAATCAGATTCATCTAAACAAGTCTTCCTCCATTGCGTGCCTGGCAGGCTGGCCTCCTCCATCCCCACCCCAAACACAGATTCAAAAATAACTGGCATTTATCAAGTGCCCAGTGAGTTCCAGGAACTAGACTGTGCTTCTTGTTTTACCCAAACAGTTTCATTTTTATCTTCTCAGTTGTCCAAGGAAGACATTGTTTTCTGTCTGAGGCAAGAAAGGTGATTTTCCCATGTCACCTAGTTAATATGTGGCTGAACGTTTCTAATATTATCCTCAACGGAGTAACGCAGATGGATATCAAAAATCATCACACAGACTAAAAGGAAGCAGGCAGAGACAGAGAGAGCCCCCTAAACTTCATCTCATGTATGTAAAATTATAGACACTGCCAATCGATCTCTCAGTAGTTGCCTGGGGAGAAGCAGGGGGTAGGGAGGTTTACAAAGAAATTCATAACTGATCCAATTGAATACCTGAAATTATGTATATGGTAGTGTATTCAAATAAATATTAATGAAGTTGAGAATGAAGAATGTTAAAAATCACCCTAGCATGGCTCACTGGGTAAAGGGTTTATTTACCACTGAGATTTGTCCCTAGAAGCATATGGTAGAAAGAGACACCCAACCCCCTGCCAAGCGGGCCTCTGATCCCCACATGTGCCATGTGACATTCTCGCATGTGCAAGCATGCACACACACACACACACAAATATGTGTAATTGAGAAGCAACATTCCAGCAGGTTGTGCTGGCGCCGGCCTTTAATGTCAGCATTTAGGTGACAGAGTCAGGTGTCTCTCTGTGAGTTCAAGGGCAGCCTTGTCTACAAAGCAAGTTCTGACCAGCCAGGGATGCATAAATAGACATTGTCTAAAACAAACAAACACAAACCCCCTCTTTTGGGGGTTCATCACATAAGGACACTTGTTCTCAAACTTGATGGGCTGAGTTTGATCCCCAAACCCACATGGTATCAGGAGAGAACCCACACCATAGTGGTCCTCTGACCTTCACATTCTCACTGTGACACTCTTTAAGAGAAAGAACCAGATTTTTAAAGGAAAGCTAAAATTCCTACTCCTAATGATTTCCATGAGAGATTTATCGGTTCCGTGTGGTACCACGGGGCCGTCAGGAATCAGCTTTAGCCTCTCGGGCTGTTGCCTCTGGGTCCTGCTGTTACTGGCTCTTCTCACTGGAAACTGCGTTAGTCAGACCTGTGATTCTAGACATTCTTTTGTACCACTCACGGGCTTGCTCACATGTCAGTGTGATGTGAGTGGTGATATAAAGCAGTAGTTCTCAGCAGGTTTTTTTGGTGTGGTGCTGGGGATTAAACCCAGGACCTCACAAATGCTAAACATGTGCTCTACCACTGGGCTCAGCTTTTAGGTCTCAGGGCCCCTTTCATACTTTTGAAAGGTCTGCTTGGGTAATATCTATCGATATTCACAAAATTAGAAATGAAAACTAAGAACTTTTAAAGACATTAATTTGTTTTCAGAACAACAACCTGCTGCGTATGATATCAATAGCTTGACTGACTTTTGTTGTTTTAGCTTGGGTCTTACTATATCTCAGACTAGCCTGGAATTTTCTGTGCAGCCCAAGGCTGGCAGTGAAGTTAAATATCTTCCTGCCTCAGCCTTCTAAATACTGTGATTATAGGCATGTTCCAGCAGATCTGGCTAAATAACATTTTTATTGAGCATAAATTCCCCCCTCCAAAAAGTGAGAAGGTATGTATTTTTGCACCTGTGAAATTTACAGATTTTTATATACAATTCTCATATTTGATGCTTTGTTCAATCTATTACAATATCACTTATTTTATAGTTTCTGGAAAGTTCCACCATACACTTTTGAGAGAACAAATGAGCGTGAACAAAGCGAGTGACGTCTTGGTTTTCTTTGGTAGGAGTTTGCTTGCTTTGGTTTGGTTTGAGGCAGGGTCTTACCTGTAGCCTAGGCTGGTCTAAAATTCACTGTGTAGCCCAGGCTTGCTTGGAATTCAGAGCAACTCCCCTGCCTGAGCCTTCTAAGAGGAGGATTTACAGGCATATGATATCATGTCCAGCTTATGTCAGTATTATTATGGAGATTTATATTATATGTATGTGGCTATTTTGTCTGCATGTATGTCTGGGTGCCACATTGGTATCTAAAGAGGCCAGAAAAAGGAGTAGGATCCCTTGGAACTGGAATTGTAGATGTTTGTGTGCCACCATGTGAGTGGGTCCTTAGGAAGAGCAGCCAGTGCTCTCACCTTTAATCCCAATACTTGGAGGGAGAGGAAGACAAATCTTTGTGAGTTGGAGGCCAGCCTGTGATGATATTTTGTTTGTGCTCTAACAAATAAAGCTTGCCTGGAGAACTAGCCATTAGTTAACCATAGAGGCCAGGTAGTGGTGGCACACACCTTCAATCTCAGCACTTGGGAGGAGGAAGCAGGAAGTGATATGACTGGGCAGAGAGAGGAAGTGCTAAGGCAGGAGGAGACAGGAGATCACCCCTTTTTGGCTGAGGAGTTGGCTGTCTAAGTGAGAGGTGGCTGTGGCTTGCTCCTTTGTCTCCCTGATCTCCAAGCAAGCTATATTAGTTTGTTTGTTTGTTTGTTTGTTTGTTAGGGCACAAACAAAACATTACCACAGCAGCTGATCTACAGAGTGAGTTTCAGTACAGCCAAGGCTACACAGAGAAACTGCCCTGAAAAACCAAGAAAAGGCAGTATGGCTGAAGTCTCAGAACAATAAGCAGACTCCAGCTCAGGCTGCCAGCTCCATCTCTTCCCTCCTAAGGCCTCGGGAAATCTTGGGAGATGAAAAAACAAAACAAACAAACAAACAAAACTAACCAGAGAAAAACACCATGGAACCTACTAAATCTCACTCTGTGCATATGATTTTATTATTATTATTATTATTATTATTTAAACAAAATCAAGATAGCCAGATGCCCAGCAGAACCTAGAAACTAGGAGCCAGGAGGACAGGAGCACCTCAGTCTAACTGAAAACGATTGGCATCCTGCAGCTGACAGGGATGAGCTCACGCATGAAGAGCCAGTGTGGAAGAACAGTGTTCCCTGGGGGCGGGGTTCACTGACCTACACCCTAGCCTCTCTGGATCTGTAGTCTATGCAATCTTGTCTAACTATTGGGTTTTTTAAAACCTCAGCTTCTTCATTCATAAAAGTGGGCTCAAAATCCTACAGAAAAGCTGAGCAGTGGTGGTGTACACCTTTAATCCCAGCACTCGGGAAGCGTAGGCAGGTGGATCTCTGTGAGTCTGAAGCTAGCCTGGTCTACAAAGTGAATTCCAAAACATCCAGGGCAAGAAACCCTGTCTTAAAAAACTGAAGGGGGGTTGCTGGAGAGATGGCTGAGAGGTTAAGAGCACTGACTGCTCTTCCGGAGGTCCTGAGTTCAGTTCCCAGCAACCACATGGTGGCTCACGACCAGCTATGATGACATCTGGAGTCCTCTTCTGTATAATGTATACATAATAAATAAATATTTTTTTAAAAAAACTGAAGGGGAAAAAGATCCTACAGAAAAGATTATCACGCAAATGCAATGAGATAAAGTATGTTTAAGAACCCCAGTATCGCACTTGGCCCATAACAATCTCACTCTCAGCAAATCTTACATTCCTACAGAAAAGCTAAGAGCAAAATGGAAACACTAACTCTTCTGGCATCACACAGGGTAAACGTGAACCCAACAGCTCTGGCACTGGGCATATCCCATCACCCATCCCATAGAGTTATTGTGAGAACTGGTTGAAATAATATCTCTCCATTGCCTGGCATCTAGCCTATGCCCTACAGGTGGTCAATAATATTATTAACAAGCACTGGTGGCTGAGACTGCAGGATTTCTAATTTCTAAAGAAGCTCTTCTCTCAAGGGACACTCGGCTGGTGGTTTGGCTCTTGGTATCCCTGGAGACAGAATTGAAATGAGTTTTTTTCTGTCCTGCCAGCTCCCAAATAATGACACAGAGACTTATTAATTCTGAAAGCTCAGAGTATAGCTTTGGCTTGTTCCTAACTAGCTCTTATAACTTATTTATACTAATCTGTTTCCTATCATGTGGAGAAACCTCTTTTCCACCTTGACTCTTATTTCCTCTCTGTGTGACTGTAATCTCTGTCCTTCTTCCCAGAATCCTCTCCCCAGAAATTCCTCCTATACTCCTGCATAGTTATTGGTCTTTTAGCTTTTTATTACACCAATCATAGCAATACATTTTCATACAGTGTACAATTATCCCCCACCACAGGCAGGGTAGCTGGCTCTCAGTCAGGTTCCCTCCTCTCTCACTGGAGTCCCGGGTCTCTCAAATATCCACCAGGACAGGAGATGACACAGATGCTGTGAATGCCGGGAGAGCCAAAGGCCAGGGGTGTGGGTCTCCACTTGATGCAGTGAGGAGGCTGCAGTCCAGCTCTGTAGTCACTGGAACTCATATTCAAATCCTGACTCATAACCAGGCATAGTTCCTGCCTATAATTCCAGCAGTTGGGAGGCAGAAGCATTATCACAAGTTCAAGGCCAGCTTAATCTCCAGACCAGGTTCCAGGCCAGCCTGAGCTACCTGATCTTTATTTGAAAAAAAAAAAAAAGCAAAATTCCAAATCCTTCAATCTTGGGACAGATTGCTATTGCAGACCCAGTTCCTCACTTAAGTCCAGCAATGACATCACTTGTGCACCTGCAAAGGGCCTCTGTCACAAGGAAAATGCCACCATGTCCTACTCCAGTGTTTTGTCGGCACCTAGAGAGGCACCGTGTGGCTTTGAAGAGATAGGCTGTGTCTGTCTGTCCTTTGTTTCTTCAGAGAGGACGAGTGACTAAGACCATATGGAAAACAGGAAATAAGCCCAGAAGTCCAGTGAGACAGATCAGAAGGTCAAAGTGCTTGTTGGGCCAGCCTGACAACCTGCTTGATCCCTGAAACCCATGTTTAAAAAAATAGGATCAAGCTGACAGGATGGCTCAGTGGTGAGACAGGATGGCTCAGTGGTGACAGGGTGGCTCAGTGTTACGGAAGGACTGAGCTCAGTACCCTGAGAATGTGGCAGATGGAGAGGACTGAGGGCTACGCACTGTCTCCTGACCTTCACTTTACACACATACACCGTGGCACTAACACGGTGCACACGCACATACACACACTTAAAAATAAATAAAAAGAGGCAGAGGCAGGTGGAGCTCTGTGAGCAGGAGCCAGCCTGCTCTACAAGGTAAGTTCCAGGACAGCCATGGCTGTTTCAGAGAACCTTATCTCAAAACAAAACAAAAAAAATTAAAAGAGAGAGAGAGATGGAGGAGAAGGCACTTAGGAGGCTAGGGGAAGAAAGAGCATGCTGGGAAAGAGACAAAAAGAGAGAGATTTCTAACCTGAACTTGGAAGTCCAAGTCCAGGTTCTTGTACCACGTGACCAGTGTGCTAGCAACTGCAGGAAACAGCAGACTCCCAGAACTCTTACGTGAGGAAACCAGCTGACTAGAAAGCGCTCCGGCGCATTTCTCTGTTGCTGGCCCTAGGAGACTTGAAAGACTTTGGTGTTGAATTGCACCAGTGTCAGCCCAGTAAAGAAGGCTATTGGTTGGGGAGAGGTCCTTAAAAGATGGAGGGCAGGAAACACAGCTGAGCTGCAGAAAGTGGAGAGAACAGAGATGGGGTGGTATTTCGGATGCTTGTCCCCAGCTAGAGATGTTAGTTTTGGAACCATTGGGAGGTGGGGTCTGTAGGCGGTGGGTCTTTGGAGGTATATTCCTCTCGGCCACTTCCTGTCTCACCCTCTGCTTCCGGGGCCACTCCCTCAGTCAGGTTCTGCTCTGGCATGTGAGACCAAGCTTGAACCCTGTGAAACTGTGAACCTAGAAAAACAAGTCCTCACCAGGCAGTGATGGCACATACCTTTAGCAGATCTCGGTGAGTCTAAGGCCAGCCTGGTCTACAGAGCAAGTTCCAGGACAGCCAAGATTATACAGAGAAACCCTGACTTAAAAAACTAAAAAAACAAAAAACAGCAACAAAAAAGATCCAAGCCCTCCCTTCAGGATAAAATACCTTTC
>PVIH01005916.1:29278-117755 GCA_004025045.1 Sigmodon hispidus
TGTGTGTCTATGTGTGTCTGTGTGTGTCTGTGTGTGTGTCTGTGTGTGTGTGTTCAGGTACTTGTATGCACGTGCATATGACAGTCTAAGTCAACATCAAGTGTCTTTCAAAACTGGCTTTCACCTTATTTTCTGAGACAGGGCTCTCTCAGGAACCTGGAGCTCCCTGATTCAGCTTGGCTGGTGGTTCACGGAGCCCCAGGGACCCTCCTATCTCCACCTCTCCCAGACTGCCTTGCAAACACTTCTCCAGTGATCCACCTCCCCAGCCTTTCCAACACTGTTCTTGATGAGTGCCACCGTGAGAAAGAACGTTCCATAGTGTGGAATAGCCCCTGTCTCTCAGGAAAAGTTGGAGGTAGCTCTTGGTTGTCTCCTATGAGGCAGGTCTCCTTCCATGCATGTCCATGGACCTGGAGCCTCCTGAGAGACAGGAGAGTGTTGGGAAGATGAGCGAGGTAAGGAGAGAGCGAGAGAACAAACACCGGGAAGGGAAAAGTGAAGGGAAGGAAGAGACCAAGAAAGAACAGAAAGGGCGGAGAAGAAGGACCTGAGCAGGAACGGAGGAAGCTATCGGAAGACCTGGAGCTGTGGCGAGGCTTGCCGGTGTGCACACAAATAAATCCAATAAAAATTCCATGAAGTTAGGTTGCACCTGGGTGTATAGCTTAGCTGTGGAGTGCTTGCCCAAATTCAATCCCCAGCATGCCAAAGAAATGAAAAAATAGACCAGTGATAAATACTTCAAGGTCAAGTGCAACATTACCTCTTCTGGAAGGATACAGCTCTGTTGTATTAAATAAGCTGGTAAAGACAACACACAACCAGTGAGTACAACTTCATGGTGGGCACTGGAATTTGGAAAACACACACACACACAGACACACACACACACACACACACACACGCCCTTTGTGGCAGGATATCATGCAGCTTAGACTAGCCTCCAACGTATTATTATGAATATGATCTTGAACTTCTGGTTGCCTGCCTCTACTTCCCCAGTGCTGGGATCTCAGGCTTATGCTACCACACTTGGTTATGTGGTACTAGGAACCAAACCTAGGTCCTATGTGAGCCTGTGAGCAGACTACTGACTAGACTAAATCCTCAACCCTCAAACATAAAAAAAAAAAAAAAAAAAAAAAAAAAAAAAAAAAAAAAAAAAAAAAAAAAAAAAAAAAAAAAAAAAAAAAAAAACCACACAATGAATATTCTTTTTGTTTTTCTCCCAATCATTTAAGATGGATGTGCTCTCCCTAGTTTGTGTCTATACAAAATAAAAGTGGCAGGTAGAATTAGGCTCTCTGGACACAGTTTGCCAAACTCCAAGGGAATTAAGGTCTGAGTCTCTGAAAATCCCTTTCAATACCAGCACCATTGATGCTTTCTCCCAACAGAAGCACAAAGTGCCTGGAAAATTCCTTCACCTTTGCAGACAGCATGACTTCATGTATCATTTGATCTAGAAAGGATCCGGTGCTCCTGCCTTCTCATGTTACACTTGAGGAGACTGAGTCTCATCACAGAGCTTCCAAATAATGGGAGTAATTACAAGGCTATCAGGCAGCAGCTGGTAAAAAAAAAAAAAAAAAAAAAAAAGGCAGGCCATGAGGTTAGGCTGAGTAGGAGGCCGCTCAGAGGCTCTGAATTCTAACTTATCCATCTAATTTGTCACCCCCCCCAACTCCCTCTGAAACAAAGTCTCATATATAAGACAGGCTGATCTCTGGTCTCTACCTCCCAATCGCCACCCACTTGGGAAGTGTGGCCCATAAGCCACACCCAGTTTGTGCAGTCCAGAAGATGGACTCCAGCGCTGAACCCATGCTGGACAGTCAGCAGGACCCAGAGCATGAAGACCTTCTGTTTGAAGTCAAAAAACTTGGTCTTGCCCACATTAGATGGTGAGAAAACACAGAGAGATTTAAACTGCAAAGCAACAACAGTCAGATTGAGTTTGGGGGAAATTACATTGGCAGTTTGCCAGACAGAGGGAAGAAGGGATGGAAGTTCCCATAGGGAGAGAGGCCTGAAGGATGTGAGGACCAGTGATGGCAAGAGACATGATGTGACACAGACCTGCTGAGGAGCAGGAGGGGAGAAACCCTGGACAGACGGTACAGGGCCTGCCTTAGAGTCCAGGCTGAGGACTTTGGGTCTGATGCTTCAAACAGTGATAGGAATGCAGGAGCTCCAATGAAGAGCAGAAAGGGCAGAGGGAGAGGCCAGACCTCAGGCCTTGAACTCACAGAGATCTGCTTGTTTCTGCCTCCTGAGTGCTGGGATTAAAAGTGTGTACCATTGCTACCTGGATTACCTAGTTGTTATTTAAGGCTCTGTCTCCTCAGAGACCCAGGGAAGGCACCAGCCATGAGGCCTGGGGGAAGTCATGTAGAAACAGTCAGTACAACCTGAGATCCCAATATGTAACACAATAAGCGCTCAAAATGGCAACTCTGAAGCCCACATTGGGGTTCCTGAACAGATAAACAAAGGCTCTTAGGTCTCACAGGCCATCTTCAAGGGACAAAATTCTGCTCTGAAAGGTCCAACCTCTAATTTGAACTCTGGCTATATTCTCAAGTGTGCGTGTGCATGCATGTGCATGGGTGTGTGTGTGTGTGTGTGTGTGTGTGTGTGTGTGTGTGTGTGTGTGTGTGTGTGTGTTTGGTTTGATTTTTATAAGACAGGGTCTGATAGCCTGGCCTTGAACTCAGTTTAATCAATGATGGCCTTGAATTCCTGACTCTTGTCTACCTCCTGAGTGCTAGGATTACAAGTGTGCACCATCACGCCTGTAATCTCTTATCTCTTTGTATTTTTGTTTCTTTGTTTCTGGTTTTGTTTTGTTTCTCAAGGCAGGGTTTCAGGCCTGGACTCAGTCTGTTGACCAAGCTGGCCTCACAGAGACCCTCTCCCGAATACTGAGATTAAAGGCGTGGGACACCATGCCCAGCAATCTCTTTGAGTTTTGACCAAAGATCTTGCTTGTAGCCCAGGCTAGCCTTAAACTTCCTATGTAATGCAGGCTGGCCTCAAACTCTTTATCTTCCCAACAAGGACTCATAAGTCCTGGGATCACAGGTTTGCAACACTACATTTGACCTTTTATTTTTTGAGTTGAAAGGTGACTGGAAGGGGACTGGAAAGCTGGCTCAGCAGTTGAGTGAATACTGATTTTGTAGTTCAGTTCCCAACACCCATGTTTGGTGTCATACTATTGCCTATATCTCTAGATCCTGAGTGTCTGGTACCCATTTCTGGCTTCACAGGCATCTGTATGTATGTGCACATACCCATATGTATATACACTCATACAAATAATTAAAATAAATCTTTTTAAAAAGAAAAGTAGCTGTGAGTCCACAGACCGCCCCCCTCATGTGGAGGTGGTTCTCTGTTTTATGACATGCTCCTGATGTCATAAAAAAAGTCAGCAGTTTCAGCTATCTGCTGTGGGACAGGCCGATAATCCCAACACTTGGGAAATAGATCACAAGTCAAAAGCCAGGCTGGGCTACAAAATGAAACACTGTCTCTAAACAAACCATCTCAAACAAACAAAAAATGACAGCTAGCCGCTCATCTGGACCGGAGGTGTTTCTCCTTCCCCAAGACCTGTAGCTCTGGAAGGCGCCCCTAACCTTGAGCCTTCATTCACTACATTTTCATCTTTAATGTTCTCTGTCCGTGCACAATATACAGAGTGTGGGTGTATATTGTATTTGTAAATATATAGGCTAGCTTTTCAGATCTGAGGACTAGTTTTCTCTGGAGTGTGGAATGGTATGTGTAGAGACAGGTATTGGGAGAAAATGGGTCCTGTGTCCTTCTGGTTCTTTCTTTCTTTTTTTTTTTTTTTTTTTGACAATGTCTCCCTATGCAGTCCTGACTATGTGGAACTGCTGTGTAGACCAGACCAGGCTGGTCTGGAATTTATAGAGATCCACCTACCTCTGCCTCCCAAGTGCAGGGGACTGAAGATCTGCCACCATACTCAGCTTGCTTGCTTTCTTTTGAAAAGTATCTTGAAGGCACTTTATTTCATTTTCAATATGACACACTTTAATGAACACATAATGGTTTTACTTGGCATGGTTTTGAAACAACTGATTATGATACCAGCTGCCATGACCACCGGCTTCTCCTTCTTTTGGGGTAACTCTGCCAACAGTTCCATTCTATTGCAGTTTGCATTGTTGTGTGTGTGTTCATACAGCAACACAGGAAATTCTTCCATTTTCTAATACCATATTTGTCCTGGAAATTGAGTGTCCATTTCTAGGAGCTCTGCCTTGCCATTGTTTACTGAACTTATCAACCTTGGGGATGGTTCCGTGCATTTTGGCCAAGGGAAACATAGTGGAGGACTTAAGTACCTTTAAGTACCATGATGCCTCTGCTGCTTTGTGCAAATTTGCTCTAGCTGTTCTTGTGAAGGGCCCTAAAGAAAAGAACCAACTGGCTTTTTCCTCTTTGAGTCACGGTTTATGTAGCTCAGACTGGATTCAAACTCATAACTCCACTACTTCAGCCTTCTGGGTGCTGTCACACTGTCATGTACCACCATGCCTGACTCTTTTGTGCTCTGTGTGTTCATGTGTACTGGTGGGTATCCATGTGTGTTAAGGCCAGAAGTCAATATCAAGGGTCCTTCTCAGTCACTCTCTACCTTATATTTTCGGACAGTCCCTTGGTGAACAGGAACTGAGCAGTATGGCTGGCCAGAAAGCCCAAGGGATCTTTCTAGTACTGGGGCTACATTACACATATTGCTCTTAGCACTTACCAAGCTGCTTGAGGTCAAACTTGTTTTATTTATTTATTTATATTTCATGTGTGTTGGTATTTTGCCTGCATGTACGTCTGTATGAGGATATTGAATCCCCGGACACTGAAGTTACAAACAGTCGTGAGCTGCTGTGTGAGTGCTGGGAACTGAACCCAGGTCCTCTGGAAGAGCAGCCAATGCTCTTAACCACTGAGCCATCTCCCCAGCCCTTGTATTTATTTTTATGATGTGTGTATGGATATTTTGTCTGCAGGAAAATTTGTGCATTGTGTGTGTGTTGCCTGTGGAGGCCAGAAGAGGGCAGTAGAGAGACCCTAGAACTGGAACTACAGACAGTTGCTAGCTGCCATGTGGGTGCTGGAAATCAAATTTGGGTCCTAGTTGGTGTCCCTAACTTCTGACCATCACTCCAGGCCTCTAAGAGTTTATTGCCCTGTGGCAGAGCACATGCTAAGTACACAGGAGACCCTGTGGGCTCCATTCCCAGAACAAAGGACAGGGGGATACACATACCTTATCTAAAACAAGAGGATGGCACAGTAGTAGAGAAATTTGCTGTATAGCCTGATGACCCAAATTTGATCCCTGTGCCCACATGGTAAAAGGAAGAACTGGAGTTGGAGAGAAGGCCCAGCAGTTGAGACCACTTGTTTTTCCAGAGAACCCTGGTTCAGTTCCCGGAACCCATAAGGCAGCTCACAGCTGTCTGTAACTGTGTCTCCAGGGGATCTGATGCGTCCTTCTTATCTATACAGATATCGGGCACACCCGGTACACATACATACATGCAGGCAAAACACTCATGCATATAAAATAAAAATAAAGAAAGAAAGAAAGAAAGAAAAACTGGGAACAGTGTTACACACCTTTAATCCCAACACTCAAGAAGCAGGTGAAACCGAGTTCCTGGCCAGTCTAATCTACATAGTGAGTTCCAGGACAGACAGGGTTATTAGAGCCCATGTCTGAAAGAGAGAGAGACAGAGAGAGAGCAAGAACTGACTCCCCCAAATTGTCCTCTGACCTCCACACTTGTGTTACTGCACTCAGATGTTCATGCACATTAAATAAACAAACGAATGTAACAAAACTGAATAAAACAGGCAAGTCTAAGAACACTGCTTTGGTGTAAAGTAGTAAGTCAGGATGGCCATAGGGGTCGATTCTCCAAAGTCGCTTTCCAGAACCTCCCTTGTTCTTTAGTTTCAAAGCCAGAGTAGTAAAGAACAAGGTGACAGTGTTGATTTCCAACCCTACTGCAGGGCTTAGGACCCTTCTGTGGTTCAGGCCTCCTAGCTGGGGGGGGGGGGGAAGGACAGTGGCATTTGTCATGTTCTCCACAGGGGCAGCACTGTGAGCTGCCTGTCCGTTGGTAAGGGATTTCAGGGTCTGAGGATGAAAGAGAATATATTAACACAAAATACCCCCACTTTTTAGCCCCACATAGTTGTAGGGAAATGCAATACAAAGGCATCAGATCCACTTACAGGGGGTGAATATCAGTTGGTGACCAGCAATTGTCATTTTCTTTGTAACCCTGCTTGATGGCTGGGAGCTGCAGGAATCTGGCCATATGAGCTTTCTTTCTTTGAACAACAAAGTCTCCATCTGACTTGCCTGAAACGGAAAAGAAATCCACCCACCTTGACGAAGAGATTCAGCTATGATCAGGGCCCAGAGTCACATGGCCTACCTGGACAGTGTTTGCCTATTTGGGGGGGCCAGTAACTGTCCTTTAGAGCAGCTAAGCTTCACTCTGTGACACCGTAGCTCCCCAGGGTGGGACCCACTTGAAGGTATTTTAAAACTCATGGCTACGTGTCTGTCTGTTTGTTGTAAGGATGGTACTTTCCAGCCAAATTTAGGGATGGGGACAGAGAGGCACACAGAAGGAACCCCGAGTCAGGCAGGTGCCCCAGTTACACCTCTCCAGACCATCTTCTCTTCTCTCCTGAACAGAATGCTTGGGGAGTGCCACAACTTTAAAGTCAGAGAAGCAGTCGTTAACAGGACTTGAGTCAATAAAACCAGCAGACCATTGTTCTGCACCAGGCTTCAGCATCTCCATCCATTAAAACAATGACTTGGGTGGGCACAGTGGCATCCACTTGCAAAATCTCAACACTCGGGAACCATAGACAGGATGATTACAACAAAACCAGCCTGGTTTCCTTCACTGTCAGGGGCTACACCACAAGACCCTGTCTCAAAACAAAAGAAACAGAGGAGGGGAAGAAGAGGGGGGCAAGGCAAAGGGAACACCCCACCTTGGCGAGTACAATCTCTCCGATCCCTTCTTTCCCTCTGGTCTGTGTACAGAGCCCAGCACTCAGCAGCCCACTCAGGCTGTCTTTGCCTGTCGTTTGTCTTTCCTTAATGACAAACTTCCAAGGGGGCGCTGTGAAGCCACAAGCTCTTCTCCCTGCATAGCTCGGAGGCTGTGTCTCTCCGCTGGTAACCAGGCCCCAGGCTGCCTTTCCAGCATCCAGCATTGTTGCTGTTTCCATTTGCTTTTATTCTCCAGGTTTTCCTTGACTCTGATGTTTTTCCCCCTGCTGCACAACAAGCCCTTCTGATCTCTGTGAAAGGCAAACCCGTGTCATTCTTCCAAATCATCATTGTATGACATGTTTTTATATGAGCTGGACAAAGGAGCTATTTGATCAGGGGGTATGGTGTGTGATTGTAAGAAATTCAGCTAGTCGGTGGTAACCATTGTTCCCCAAGCGGCTCCCTGACCCCATTCTGTTCCTGGAAAAACTCCCTGAGAGTGGCCTCTATTCATGGAGTAACCCCAGTCCCCAGCCACTCCAGGAGCATGCGCAGTTTGGAGCGGTGTCACTGATAGCTGCCTGCAGCCACCCTTTAACTCTCTCATCAGCATTAGGTTCCCAACCCCACAGCTGTTATCATGGCCCTGGAGCTCCGGGGGTTAGAGATATAGGCATGCTTTCTGCTCTCCTGCTTATCTTGAAGAAATTTAACCTTCCTTTGAAATGGTCATTTGGAAATTACCCGTCTGGGGCTTTCAGCCAGCCCATGCTCTGCCTTCCTCACTTCTCCCTTGAGGACAGGATCCCTGATTCTGCCAACTCACATGCCCTGGTGCTGGCATGTGGTCCGGTGGCAATTCAAAACTGTTCCTGATTGCCTCACTTGGAGATGTGGAGCTCCTCACAATGACTCCAAGGCCTTGGCCAGTGTGGTATTGCTGTACTGACCCCCGAAGAGGAAGTACCTCCATGCCAGAGAGGCTCCTTGCTCCTTCCATCCTCTCTCTTCCTTTGGGGGTGCACACTGTGTCCCACATATAAAAGAACTGTATAGGAATTGTAGGAGAGACAGCACTTGAAAAATAAAAAGGAAAAGAAACAAAACAAAACATTTTCTTTAAAGGATCTTTGGCCCTAGGAACTCAACCCCTTAAGGAGAAATGAACAAGTGGTCATGGATTTATTTCTAGAAACTTCTACACCATTCTCTCATCCTTGACGTCATGCCTCTAACACAGTGACAGATGCTCAAGCTATTCTGGTCCAACTGCTTATCACACTAACTACCTGGTTCACTGACTGCTTAAACCACCCCCACAGTCTCCCTTTCACAGGTCCAGCCTGCCCTAAGTGGATCTTACATTAAGATTGTTCAGTAGAACAATCCAGAGGCTACTGGAAGACTCTTTGAAGTGTGTTAAGAACAAATAGCTTTGGGATTTCTCATTGTCACTGTGCTTACTTTGTAGAGATTGGGGAGAAAAATGGAAAGATCTATTTAAGACTATTCAAAGCCAGAGGCTGAGCAGAGCTTGAATCCAGAGCCCCCAGCTCACATTTTTCCTGGTCCATTTTGTAATTACTTTGTCCTATAAGGAGCTGGCATTAAATCAGACTATTGATGTTTGTCTGTAACTGTTATGCAGAAGCCAAGGCCTCAAAGCCAATAAAAGTGGCAACTGGAAAGTCCAGAATCACACATGCAGAACCTTCCTGCCTCAAAGCAACAGAATGGCCTCTCCAGTCAGAGCAGTTATCTATGGCTCCTTCCTCTATCTATGTCTTCGGCCCCATGAGGATGACCCACAATATAACAGCTAAGATACAAAGATTAGATGGAGGGGGACTGACTGCAAAGTACCGATTGCTGCTGCAGCAAAGGTGATCCCATCCACAGATCTGGTGTGGGCAGGTGTACACTGATAGTACATTAGTAGTTTCTGGGGCTAGGGAAAGGAACAGGGAAGGGACTGCTCATAGGTGGGGGGCAGCTTTTGAGGGAGATAAAACATGTTACAGGATTAGATAGTGATGGTTATGTGACTCTGTGAATACACTAAAAAGCACTTACATATTTGAAAGGAGTAAGTTTAGCAGTGGTTGAATTGTGTGTCAACAGCAAACAGAGAAAATAAGAAGGGAGGCAGTTTTGAGGTACTAATAATTATCCTACAAGAGATGTGATCATAAAAGCAGACTAGGTGGCTACTAAGGCCAGAGATGGTGAACTCTGTAGCCCCAGCGTTTGCAGCTCCAAAGAGCTTAAAATACCCCAGAAGCTCCCATAATAATGCCCAAGCCACTGGTTGCCCTGGAAACCACATGATTTGGGATTCTCAGTCTTCTACCTCTCCTGCCCTAAATTCCCCCAAGCTTTTGGGGGTTCTACTTTTGTAAAAAATATTTATTAAAAAAAAATAAAAAAATATTTATTTTTATTTTATATGAATTGGTGTTTTGCCTGCATGTATAACTGTGTAAGGGTGTCAGATCTTGGAGTTACAGGCAGTTGTTAGCTGCCATGTGGATGCTGGGAACTGAACTCAGGTCCTGAACTGAGCCATCTCTCCAGCCCCAGGGTTCTACTTTAAAAAAAAAAAAAAGATTTATTTATTTACTATGTATACAATATACAGAAGAGGGCACCAGATATCATCATAGATGGTTGTGAGCCACCATGTGGTTGCTGGGAATTGAACTCAGGACCTTCGGAAGAACAGTCAGTGCTCTTAACCTCTGAGCCATCTCTCCAGCCCATGGGGAGGGATTCTACTTTTAAAAAAAAATGTGTGTCCGTGTGAACGTAGGTGCATATGTGCTCACATGTGTGACATATGGGACAACTTTAGATGTCATCCTCAGTGACACCACCTACCTCTTCTGAGACAGGGTCTCCTTCCTGTGGCTAAGTTAATTGACCTAGACTCAGGTTCTTATGCTTGCAGGACCAGTGCCCTGGCACCTGAGTGAACTTCCCCACCCCGTCCTGGTACTCTGCTTTTTAATGTGCCTCTTCTTTTGTAATGAGTTTCTGAAGTTGCCTCATCACCTTGAAGTTCCCTACACACCCCTTATTGGTTTTGCTGTGTTTTGTCTTTTGAGAC
Organism: Sigmodon hispidus; assembly: GCA_004025045.1. NCBI lineage: Eukaryota > Metazoa > Chordata > Mammalia > Rodentia > Cricetidae > Sigmodon > Sigmodon hispidus. The sequence continues at coordinate 39,451 of PVIH01005916.1, forward strand.
AGGATCTCACAGGCAACTTTGAACTTCTAATAATCTTGCCTCTACCTCTTGAGTGTTCTGTTATATGAGCCACCATACCTGTTTTATGCTGTGCTGGGAACTGGACCCAATGCTTCATGCATGCTGGGCAAGAATTCTACCAACTGAGCTATATCTCCAGACCTCACCTTAGTTTTACTCATCCATCCATTCATCCTCATTTATTTACCAGAAATGATGAGGTCTCTACTGTTGCTGCATAGGCAGGGGAATCACAGCTGGTGAATGGACATGAAGAGGTTAAGTTTGTGACTTTCCCACTCCTTTTTCTGAAGAAGATAATTTTCAGCCAGGTATGATGGCTCCCACTTATAATCCTAGCCCTTGAGAGGCTGAGACAGGAGGATTACTGTGAGTTCAGGCTCCAGCTGAGCTATTTAATAAGGTCCAGAACTGCTTAAAAACAGTGTGAGCCATCATCTTAAATGGAGGGAGAACAAACTGATTTTTTGACTAAAAAAGTTTGTTTTTAAGCTTGAGGTAGTAAAACCATTCCTAACATAGAAGCATGCACTGGGCCCAAAGAGGTCCAAGGAGGGGACAGGTTCCTTTTTTCTGTAGGTGAGAGTTTCTAGATCCCCTCTATTTCCGGGACGGACAGCATTGGCACTGATCTACTTTTGGTTTCCATACAAGGAGAGAAGAATGATTTCCCTGTCTTTGGTGCCTTTTCCTAACTGCATGCCTCTGGAACGGGAAATACACGGGGATCCCGGAAATGGGGGCTGGGGAGCCTCATGGTTCTGGTGGCAGATTCTGTAGCTGTGAATCCCTGGGCCTTCCCTTCTTCCTGACTCTGTTTTTGCCCACATCCCTGACCTCTTAGGTTAATGCCTCCCCAAGTTACAGAGCTGATTGGTAACCAGAGGCAGCCTAGAATCCTGGCTCAGTTCTCAAACTGAAGTCCTTATGAGCTTCCAATGGGGTTGGGTGGGGGTGGCTATTGTTGCCAAGGAGATAGAAAACATGGAGAATGGCCGATTATAGAATTTTTTAAAATTTATTTTTATTTTATGTGAATTGGTGTTTTACTTGCATGTATAACTGTGAGGGTGTCAGATCCTGGAATTACAGAGAGTTGTTAGCTGCCATGTAGATGCTGGGAATGGAACTCAGGTCCTCTGGAAGAACAGTCAGTGCTCTTAACTGCTGAGCCATCACTCCAGCCCGGTTATAGAATATTTTATAGGTGATGAAAATGTTTCAGGAAATGCTGACATTTCCTAATGCAGTTCCCATGGTCTAAAGAGGGAGGTAGGTCCAGCAGAACCTAGGTCAATCTTGGTGGGGGGGGTTGTTATTTTTAAATTGTTCTTTCTTAGTCTATGTCATTCAGGGGCAGGCAATGGAAGAAGGTGATCCCTCTATCTCCTCCAGACAAGGTCTAGGTACATGTAAGTCTGGAGTTCTGATCTCGCTCAGCCTCTATACTATGCAGCCCCAAACCCAGAGACCAGAGGTGTTCCTGAGCTGAGGAATGCAGTGTGTTCTTCCTTGATGCAGGCAGATGGAAAAGTTCATATTTGGAGGAATCAGTCCAGAGAGATGGCTTGGCAGCCTAGAGCACTGGGTGCTCTTCCAGTTCAATTTCCAGCATCACATGAGTTCACAACTGCCTATAACTCCAGTACATCCTCTCTGACCTCCTCTGGCACCAGGCACCCACATGGTACACAGACATATACAGGCAAAAGAACTACACACACACACACACACACACACACACACACACACACACACACAAATAATTTTCCAGGTTTTTTGACACAGGCGTAACTACCCTGACTATTCTGGAACTATCACTGTAGACCAGGCTGGCCTTGAACTCATGGAGATCCACTTGCTTCTGCCTCTAGAGTACTGAGATTAAAGGCATGTGCCACCACTGCCCAATTCAAAAATAAATTTTGTAAGTCTTTGGATTTGACAAGCAAACAGATGTGGATTTAAATCCCAGATGTATGGCTTTAAAAGGAAGAAACCTGTTCATCTTTCTCAACCTGTTTCCCAGCTGCAAACTGGAGCTAATGGCTTATTTGGGAGAAAATATCTTCGTGAGGCAGTAACAGCTGTGTGTACTAGTATCGAGAGGGAATAGGGGCTCAGCACAGGTCCTAGTAGACAGCCCTTAAAAAACGCTAAGAAGACCAGTGAGATGGCTGGGTGGGTGCAGGCAATCTGAGGCCAATGCCTGACACCATGTGACAAGAAGATCAACTCTCCAAATAGTTCTCTGATTTTCACTTGTGCCCTGTGACACGTGCTCTCTCTCTCTCTCTCTCTCTCTCTCTCTCTCTCTCTCTCTCTCTCTCTCTCACACACACACACACACACACACACACACACACAAATGTCTTAAACTTGTATTTTAAAGAAGGAAATGGTAGCTCATGTTATCATCTTCTCTAAGACTACTTCTAAATCTAAAACTCTGAAGATTGTGATCAAGGCTCCAGAGACTGTATTTACCACCCTCTCGTTGGCCCCCCAGTCCTGAGACCAAGCACCGAGGCCTCCAGATTGGCCTTTATTCATTCATGAAAATGTAGGAGTAGCTACTAAACTCCAAGGCTGCCTGAAGAATTGTGGTCTAGGTGAAGAATTACAAGTGGATGTTAGGAGGGAAGAATGTTCCAGAGTACAAAAGACTGCCTGGGAGACCATGAGGCCTTGAAAAGTAGCTCACTGAGGCAGAGGTATGTGAAAAGCCAAACACATGGGAACTCATGGAGTATTTGGAAGATGGGGAGATAAAGCCGAATTGCTAGAACCTTCCACAGGAATGAAAGGAGGTCAGACCATTGAAGCAACTCAGCAGGTAAAAGCACAGCTGCTGTCTGTGACAACCTGGGGTTGATCCTGGGACCCACTTGGTAGGAGAGAATCAAACAGCTGGGCTAGCTGGCCTGCATTCACTCAGGGACACACAAATAAATAAATAGTTTTAAATATTTTTGATATTTATTTACATGTGCATGTGTGTATGCCAGTATATGTGTATGCCCCTGAGGTTAGGGCCATCTCCTGGAACTAGAGTTACAAGCACTTGTAAGCTGCCTGGTGTGGGTATTGAACTGAACTCAGATCCTCTGCATGAATAGTTCATGGCCTTAAGCACTAGGCTATTTCTCTAGACACACACTTTTTTTTCCTCTTAAAGTAGGAGGAGGACAGTCTGGAGGATGTTCCAGTCCTGTGCCTGCTGAAGATGTCACTTTTATCCTGGGGTCAGAGTGAGCAGTGTAGAGTTTAGAGCTGCAGGTTCCTTCCGGGGTTTTTTGTTTGTGTTTTTGTTGTTTGTCTGTCTGCCTGTCTGTCTTGTGGGAGTTGTTTGGAAGTTCTGGTGCTAGCCGATTTGAGGTCAATGATTACAGCATGAGCCCAATTTTTGGGACAGAGAACAGTGTCCTGGCCACTGGAGATACAGCTCTGTCTGCATATATTCCTGCATGCCAGAAGAGGGTACAGATCTCATTACAGATGGTTGTGAGCCACCATGTGGTTGCTGGGAATTGAACTCAGGACCTTTGGAAGAGCTGCCAGTGCTCCTAACCTCTGAGCCATCTCTCCAGCCCCCAGAGATACAGCTCTGAAAGAGACTCCAACTCAACGAGAAATTACTTTTCTTTTCTCCTTTTGCAAAAGCTTTACATTTTGTATTTCCTTTTATATGCATGGGTACTTTACCTGCCTGTATGTCTACACACCACCTTCATGCCTAGACCGAAGAGACCAGAAGAGGGTATCAGATCCAAGGAAGCAGCATGTTTGTGAGCTGCCATGTATCTCTGGGAATTGAACCCAGGTCTCCCAGCAGAGGGGCCAGTGCTCATAACCGCTGAGTCGTCATACTAGCCCCAGCATATGCTTTTAATTCACCCAATTTTCACAGAAGTTCTGGGGGATTCCCCAAAACTTTAGAATATCTGCTTCAACAAAACAGCTGAGGTGAGGTCTGTCAGGGTTGTTATTTCAGAATGTGTTGGTCTTAGAGTAAAAACCTGAATGTCACGTCTAATTCCCGATTACTGCACAGCAGGCCTTTGGGCTTGGAAGGATCTGTGCATCCTTCGTTTCTCTGGCCAGGTGGAACACTCCCAAGCATCGTGGTGGCCCTGCCACAGGCCACTTTCTCATTAGATTTTGCTTAGCATTAGTAGCTGCTGGTGTGCTTTGCAGAATGGAATGAGATCGAGAGGTCAATGGGGGCTTCAAATTCCGATGTGAGCACTTAGTTAACCCTGATGAGCTCTGATTTCCTTCTCTGTAAATGGAATGTCCATATGCCTCTGTCACAGACAGGCAGATACACACAAGTGTCTTTTTCGAATGTACCGTTTCTTGTTCACAACTCACAGAAAACAAATCTGGCCAGCCTGGCACTCCAGCTGTAAGTGACACCGTGGATGTCCACCATGTGGGTCCCAGGGATGGAACTCAGGGTGTCAGGCTTGACAGCAAGTGCCTTTGCTCACTAGCCATCTCTCTGGCCCAAGTGGCTATGACATCTGCAGCTTGGGATGCAACAGCTGAAGAAGCATAGGTTTTCCTTCCTTCATAATTTCATGCATAGACAATTTACTCATTCTCTAGGTCTTAGAGACCATGGCATAAAATTTCCTCTTCTCTTTATTAAGCCATAAATTTTTACCCTTTTGCTCACAGAGAGAATTTCATGGCTTTTCTTTAACCTAGAGAAACTTCCAGCATCACCCTCTTTGTGTGCTGGACCATTAGTGTGTAAAATGAAAGTCACTTGGACACAGACACTGTGAAACCACAACAGTAGATTTGGTAACTGAGACAGCTAAGTAACTAATGGGCAGGTAGTCCATACAGCGTGGATGCTCTAGACAAAGACATGAGTTATATTCTAGGCAGGACTGAGTAGGATAGCATGAGGCTTTATTATACTATTCAGAATAGTGCATAATTTAAAAAACTTAGGAGCTAGCCAGGCAGTGGTGGTAAATGCCTTTAATCCCAGCACTCAGGAGTTGAAGGCCAGCCTGGTCTACAATGTGAGTTCCATGACAGCCAGACCTGTTACACAGAAAAACCCTGTCTCAAAAAACAAAACAAAAGAAGACCAAAAACAAACAAAGAATCTTTGGAAGTGGGGCTGGAGAGATGGCTCAGTGTTTAAGACCCAGGTTTAATTCCCAGCACCTCCATGGAGACTCACAGTCATTCATAACTCCAGTCCAGGGATCTGACACACTTTGGCCTTCACAGTCACTCTAAACATGTGGTGCACTAAGGCAAAATACATACATGTAAAATAATAAAAGAATTTAAAAATAAATCAAATTTGGGAATGGTCTGTTTCTATAATGTACTTGTACCTCTGGCCTGCAGTAAATGTCAGAGTGTGGAACTGTGGCTAAGGAGAGATGGTACCTAGTTTCTCATCCTAGATAAAAAGATGACAAGAACCCACAAACAAGAACAAATCACTGAGGCGTAGAGTGTCACAAACCCCACACTCTGTCAGCTATGTCCAATCTGTTTTGTGGGCTACATGTAGACAAGAAAAGGAATAAATGTCTCCCAACACAAAATCCCAAGCTTACTTGGATGTTAGGAGTGTGAGTATGTTGTGTATTTCTCAAATGGTATAGATGACAATGTCATATTGGAACATCAAAAGGTTGAACACCTGCTAGAGCCAGGATCCAAAGTGGCATTTGTCCTATTGTTCAGGTCTCTAGTCCCTGTCAACCAACAACTTCAACAACTCCAAACAGCTGTGGTAAAAGTTTCCTCCAAGTATGTCCTGAAGATAGTATCCTGAGCTGCTCTTTCTTTTTCCAAGACAGGATTTCTCTGTGTAGCCCAGGAGGTCCTTGGCCTCAAACTCAGAAAGAATCACTTGCCTTGCCTCCCAAGTGCTGGGATTAAAGGCGGGCACCTCCACTACCCAGCATATCCTAGGCTCTATAACTCAAGCCCCAAGTCACTGATGGCAGCAGCCACACTCCTGTTCTTAAGACACTGAGGAAATGGTACTGGGTGTGATCACACACACCTTTAACTCCAGCATTCAGGAGGCAAAGGCAAATAGAGTTAAGGCTAGTCTGGACTGTAGTGAGTTCAAGGCCAGCTGGAGTTATATAGTAAGCCCCTATCCAAAAATAAAATAAAATAAAAAAGGAGGAGGCTCAGGGAGATGGTTAAGATATTGAGGAAACAAGCAAAGGCCAACAGCATCCTTTCCTCCTGCTGTGCAGAGGCAGGTGTCTGTCATCCCAGGCATCTGTCAGCCAGTCTTCCTGAGCTCCAACAGATGCTGGAGAGAGGCTGGGGAGCCCACAACATCAGGAAGTTCCTGGCCATGACTCCCTGTCACGAGTCTAAAGTTGCTGGGTGGACATGCCTTTAGTCCCAGCACTCGGGAGGCAGATGCAGATAGACCTCTGAGTTCAAGGCCAGCCTGGTCTACAGAGGGAGTTCCAGGACAGCCAGGGCTATACAGAGAAACCTTGTCTGGGGGAAAATGTCTGGGGGAAAAACAAAAACAAAAACAACAAAAAACAAAACAAAACCCCAAACCAAAGTTATCAGCACTGCTAAGGAGCCTGAGTCTCTTTTGTTCCATCCATCTCCTGCTTAATTCTAAGGCTCCTCCTCCAGGGATCTAGAATCCCATTCAGCCTTCAGAGACATGCGAGGGTAACCCAATGCCCTGCTAAGCACATTATTTATATGGCAAGATTGGGTGGCTCAGCTATGGGAAGGCTTCCAGCCTACCATGGTTCTTAGCATCTCTGAGGCTCCTTCCAACCCACCTCTGCTGTCTTTGTGGGCAGCATGAGGGGCTCAGCTCACTGAAGTTTGTCTTTTTTTTTTTTTTCTCCAGGATTCTGGACCACCTAGGAAATGGGCAAGTGGAATTCTTCACATCTCTCATAATTTATGCTGAGCCCTGTTCTAAGCATTTTATACTTATGTTCTCTTTCTGGCACTCTGGCACTATGGGTAGATACTGTGGTCAATCCCACTTCACACTCAAGGAGACTAAGCTCCATCAAGTGAAATAACTTTCACAAGGTCATAGGATCCAAATAAAGAAATGATCACTTTGGGGTTCTGTAGTCATAGGTTTCTCTGCCCTACCTGGCTTGTCACACAGCCATTTAGTCCCAAATAATCACACAAAGGCTTATATTAATTATAAACTGCTTGGACTATGTAAGGCTCAGGCTTATTACTTTCTTTTTTTTTTAAATTTTTTTTTGATTTATTTATTTATTATGCATACAGTTTTACAGAAGAGGGCGCCAGACCTCATCATAGATGGTTGTGAGCCACCATGTGGTTTTGCTGGGAATTGAACTCAGGACCTCTGGAGGAACAGTCAGTGCTCTTAACCTCTGAGCCATCTCTTGTTAGCTGCCATGTGGGTGCTGGGAATCGAACCTGGGTCCTCTGGAAGAGCAGAGGGTGCTCTTAACCGCTGAGCCATCTCTCCAGCCCCCTAACCCATGATTCTTATCCATGTTTATCTACGTGTGTTGGTACCTTTTTCTCACTGTAGCATTTTCATCTTACTTCCTCTGCATCTGCTGGCATCTGCTCTGCTCTTCCTCTTCCCAGAATTCTCCTTGTCTGTTCGCCCCACCTATACTTCCTGTCTGCCTAGCTGCTGGCCAATCAGCGTTTTATTAAACCAATATTTACAGTGACAAATGTTTATAGAGTACAAGAGCATAGCCCCGCAGCAGGGTTCCTTTGTTTGAAAGGGAAAAAACCCTTCCTTAGAGCCATACCAGGGTTCTAGAGCAGGAGTGTTCAACACAACAGAAGAGACTTTCATCCTCTATACTCAAAAAGGCCCGCACTAAGATGCCAGGTTAGCCATTACCCAGCTATTTCTATCTATCACTTGAGGCTGATGGACTCTTTCCTCTGAGCCCTAGTTTCCAGTTAAACAGGGTGGGAGTATTGTAAGGATCACAGACATGAGCCATGTGCCTGCTACTTGTTGGGTGTTTGGTAAACGGAGGGTCTGGATACTGCTCTTTGCTCCCTACCCTGATATCCGACCACAGGACCCCTGAATTCCTGGCAGACCCTTCCCTGCTGGCTACAGCAGCCTATTACAGTAAGTGGAAACAGCTGGAAAGGACGGAGGTGGGAGCCAGGGAGGGGCGGGGACAGCTTGAGTGACTGCAGGCCAATCCTGAAGGCCTCCTGGGGGAGATTGGCCATGGCCACAGGTGCACCAATTACTGTCCCCTGGAAGCCAGCCTCACTCCCCACCGGCTCAGCCCTGACCTTGGTTCTGCAGGAGGCAGGGGCAGTATGGATGCCTGGTCGTTTGTCTTCAGGGTTTCATGGCCTCCCTGAGGCTTCCAGGGTTTTGCAAGATTTCTCTCTCTTTCCAGCCACTTCCCAGTTAGGGAGCCTCTTCTTGGCAGCTCAGGTTTCATTCCTGGGAGATTTGTTCCAAGTGGAAGTTTCTGGTTAGGGTAATACCTAGGTGTGAGTGGTCAGTGCAGAAGACAGAGGTTGTTCTGGGACTGTGAGAGCATTTCCATTAGCCCAGGTGCTCTGAGGAAAGCTGGGGACTTGGCTTTTCATCCTGAAGGCGCCTTCTCCTTTGGGACCCAAGAATGCCCCTGGATGGCAAGCCCAGAGCCCACCCACCTCCACCTCACTGGTGGGTCCTCGCCATCATTTCATGAACGCCCAGGGGAACGCTGCAGGATTCATTCTTGCCTTCTCTTACCACAGCTGTAACTCTAGAACATACCATCAAGGCAGACATATAGGACTAGCTTAAGAGATACTTTTCTCATCTAGGTTTGCCTTAGGGAAAAAGTTTCTAATGAAGGAAGAGAACTCTACTATTTTTAATTACTGTATTTATTTTATATGTGCATAGGTACAAATGGAGGTCAGAGGACAGCTTATCATAGCTGGTCTTCCCTCCACCATGTGGGGCCTGGAAGTGAACACAGGTTTCCGGGCTCTGTGAACCTTTACCTGCTGGGCCAGCTCGCTGCCCCTTTCTTTCTAATTCTGGTTTGTTGGCACAGAGTGGTCTCAGAGTTCAGTCTTGCAGTTTTGATCCTCTCTTCCCCATCTATGGTGCTGGGATTAATAGCAGAGCATCACCATGCTCCATTGTATGCAGTGCTGGGAGCCTCATGCAGGCACCATCCTGACTGACATACAAACCTTCCTCTTTCTAGACAGAAAACTAAGGTGCAGGAAAGATGAGCGTTAGCAAGCATGCTGATGGAGTCCCGGGACCGGCGAGCTCAGGAGATTGCGTGGGCTACTCCAAGTGCCTACAAAATAAGATCCTGACTGGACAAAACTTGGGAAAAAAACATAAGAAAGGATGAATGTCTCTAAGACTCTCATAGCCCCGTGACGCTTTGATGATACAGACAGACAGACTAGCTGGTGCTGATGCTACAGGACAACCACAGGCTTACCAGTTTGGGAGCCCGGTGTGTAGCAACGGGAAGGTAGAAACCTTGCCTCACCCGCCCCTCCCCCTCCAGCTGTTTGACACTGAATTTGAGCTGAGCTGGGGCTTCGAGGCTTCGTTCTTGCATGGGTTCTGCTGAGCATCACCCTCCCTAAGTCTTCCTTCCCCATCCAGCACCCCCCATCCCAACCTGGACAGCATCATGACCCCAGTCATCAGGATACCCTGCCTCCCTGGTCTGTTTTCCGGGGCTTCCTGACACGTTGGTCCCTGACACAGTGTTCTGCCATTAATCCAAGGCACTGGGGAAAGAAGAAGGAGAAGACAAGAAGCCCTGATGTTTCTCTCCTCTCTATTCTTTCCAATTCCATGCAACTCAGACCTAACCTGTCTGTAAGGTTGGCTCAGAGGACCAAGGTGTAGAACAAGCAGGTAGAGTCTCTCCCATACAGACCATCAACACAGCTGCAGCGCTCAGTTCTGCTGTGTCCTCAGGGTGCAGGCCTTAGGCAGCCACACGCCTGCCTGAGTAAATGAGGCTGAGGGACAGATTAGGCACTGTGGGCCCACAGGAACTTGCCCTTGAGTTTTGCCAGCTTCTGGGTGACCTCAGGCCCTCGGGTGTTTCCCAAGAAAGCAGCCTCTTTGGAGGCTCCAGTGTATTGAGTAGAGTCACTTTGCAAACCTGAACTCATGGAGTTCTTACTCAGGTGGGCCAACCCCTCCCCTCAAATCCTTTCCCACAGAATTCACTGTTGCAAGGGCTAGAGCATCCTCTGGACACTCCCTACTCATGCAAATGTTGGTCCTGGAAACTCTTTAAGGTGGAGTAAGCCCCCTAATTTACAGATAAGAATTTGGGGCTTAGAGATCCACCACAGCCTTCCAGGTTACCCGGGTAAGAGGTGACAGAGGCTAGCTCAGTGGTCCTAGCATCCTACCAAGCCACTGGATTTAGTTCTGCTCTGTGCCGCTAGTCTTCTGAATCCCTTCTTTGATGTAACTGGAAGCCAAGGCCACCACAGCTGTGTCAGGAGAAGGTCTGTGAGTTGTAGATGGTGAGGATATAGCAGGCCCTCATCTCTATCCGTACACTACAGTCATTGACCTCCTCTCCAGGAGATTGCCCTGCTTCATGCAGGAGGTCTGTTCCCAATCCCAGATTCTCTCATCACCCACTACCTCCTCACACACCTCTCTCTCAGGCTTCCCAGTCAAAGTTCACTTCAGATACCACAAACTCAGGCTCTGCACTTCCTCCCGCTCAGCACAAACCCCGAATTCTTTTAGTCACTTAATCACATGGTTCATTTTGTTTCCTGGCTTTAGTTAGACCCTCAACTACCCACTACCCTTCCCTTATGGATAACCATTAAGCCATTCCCCGACCCTGGGCTGCCTACATCACACCCCTCCACGGGAACCTCCTCTTCCTGCTTTTCTGGAGCTGAACCTCCAGCTTACCCTCAGGAGGACCAGGACCAGCTTCAGGAAAGTGGCTGGAACTTGAGCCCAAGATCAGCCCCCACTGACCTTCCCCTTCTATCAGAACAGACATCAGCAGGTCCTACACAGTGGATTACCCACCATGAATGTTTTATGGGCATGGTTTTAGATGCTGTGCAGAAAGTGGTGACTCTGCAGGTGTCTGTAGAAGAAACCAAAAAGGAGGCAAAGGGGAAGGCACAGTGTAGCCCAGGGGTGTGTAAGATGAGACTCAGGATTTCTTTGTGAAGAAAGATTTTGATGATGTTTGTCAATCAAATGGAAATTGTTGAACCTGGTGAGCAGAGCCATTGTCCACCACACAAAACCAAGGAGATCCATTCCAGAATTAGAAAAAAAAAGAGAGAGAGAGAGAGAGAAGAGGAGGAGGAGGCTAGATGTGGTGGTGCATGCCTTTAAATCCAGCACACAGGAAGCAAAGGAGGATCTCTCTGAGTTCGAGGCCAGTGTGGTATACATCGAGAATTCTAGGCCTGCTGGGGCTATACAGTGAGACTCTTTCCTAAAAAGAAGAGGAGGAGGAAGAGGAAGAAAAGAAAAAAATCATTGCAACAGTTAAATTAGAGACTGGACATAGGGTGGAATCCCTGACAGTGGAGGTATTTGGGGACCATGGGTACTTAGGGGACTACTCCATCCTGGATTTGAGTTCTGCATCTTCCTGGAGTATGTATGTGGGCAGAGGGACAGTTGTAATTTGGTGGTGACCCTGGCCACTCCTCCTCTTACAAGTCATTGGCCTCTTCTCTAAGCAGTTGCCCTGGGTCTCAGGACCAAGGTGTCAGGCTATTGGCCGCCTGAGTTGCCCAGACTCCTTGCAGGCTGCAGGTTCTACCAGTCTGAGGGAGGAGCAGCCCGCCTCTCCTGCCTTTCTGAGAGCAGAACCCAGGCCTCTTGCTCTGAACACTTCTAGACAGGCCCTGCACTTGACCTGTCTGATCTGTAATCACTGGGAGCTCAGCCATGATCCCCAAATGTCAGTGCAGAGGACCATGTTCAGCAGGGGAGAGAGCCCTGACTGTCCTTCAAGGAAAGAGGAAACAAGTATTTCCTGAGTCAGCTCAGGGCTCCCTCTCGTTCCTTGCCAGGAATGGAGCCCAGGTCTTGCTCAGTATCGGCCAGCCTGTGGGAGGGGCTCACAATCAGTCAGTTCTGGGCCTGCCCAGATGGATAGTTACTTCTTAGGGTTCAGCAAGAGACCCAGATGGAAGGAGAGTGACCAAAAGAACCTTCTTGGCACAACCTTCCAAAAAACTATGGGACTTGGGGATCCCCCTGGAGTTCCCGCCAGCTCCCCATCTGTCTCACTACCATTTACCCCTCCTCTCTTCTCTGCTCTCTCTGGCTTTTAATTCCCCATTCACCATCTTTACTGAAGCTCCTTGGTTGCTATGGAAACCCAAAGCAGCCAATGAAGTAGAATTTGGAGGGTTTCTGGGATTTCCAGGCCAGCAGGTCTGCTTTGACCTCCATTTGCTCATGTTTGGGGAGCATTTATCATAACTTCAGTAAATGGGTTTGGGCTCTCTGTTAGCTAAGCAGTATAGCTGTGGGCTGTGGGTGGTGATTCCCACCTATGATCCCAACATTGGAGAAACTGAGGTAGAAAGACTGTTAAGGGTTCAAGGCTAGCCCAAGCTACATTGTCAATTTCAGGTCAGCCCATTCTTGACCAACAGAAATCACCAATGCTAGGGCATCCCATGTCTCCTTGGATACAAGGCACTCCCAGCCAGCGCTCTCCACTCAGCAGCAGTCTCAGAGCTGTATCTGCTTTACCTATTGATTGCAGTGGCCAATATTCACTGTCGGCCACGATGTAGCTGGCATCATCTTAGGCAATGAGCAAATTATACCAAAGTCCTTGCTCTTCTGGAAGGCACAGCTAGACAGAGCAAAATTTTATTAGCAAATAGAAATCAAGAAAATACCAAAGAGTGAGTAGTGTAATATAGAAAATATGACAGATCTTGGTGGTGCCAGGCCTGTTGCTGGTTAGTTTTTATCAACTTGACAGAAACTAGAGTAACCTGGGAACAGTGAGCCTGGGTGAGGGACTGTCTCCAGCCTGGGTGAGGGACTGTCTCCAGCCTGGGTGAGGGTGAGGGACTGTCTCCAGCCTGGGTGAGGGACTGTCTCCAGCCTGGGTGAGGGACTGTCTCCAGCCTGGGTGAGGGACTGTCTCCAGCCTGGGTGAGGGACTGTCTCCAGCCTGGGTGAGGGACCATCTCCATTAGACTGCCCTTGGCTGCTTGTCTGAAGGACATTTTCTTGACTGGTGATTAATTGCTATGGTAAGGCCTTGCTCTCTGTGGACAGTGCCGCCCTTAGGCAGGTGGTCCTGAGTGGGAGAAGAAAGCTGAGCAGGCCATTGTGAGCAGCGGTTTCCACAGTCTCTGCCTCGGCTCCTGCCTCCAGGTTACTGGCCTGAGCCCTTGCCTTGCCCTCCCTCAATGATTGGTTAACCCACTTAACCAAATAAACACCCCCTTCCCCCAAGTTGCTTGTAGTCGGTGTTTTCCCACAGCAACAGAGGAGTAAACTAGAGCAGTTGTAACCTCACTACTTGGGAGGTTGAGGCAGGAAGATTGCAGACTCAAGGGTTTCCTAAGCTATGGAGTAAGTTCAAGACCAGCCCATGCATCTTAGTGAGCCCTTTTTAACCCAAGTAAAAATAAGGCTGGTGATGCAACTTAGTTGATAAAGTTTTTTAAGCATGCTCCAAGCCCTAGGTTTGATCTGCAATACCACATACACCAGGCATGGTGGCAAATGCATGCCAGTGAAACACTATGAAGGTAGAAGCAGAAGTTCAAGACCAGCCTGGGCAGTATAAGACTGTCTCACAAATAAAATAAAAAGGGGCCTGTGAGACGGCTCAGTGGGTAAAGGTACTTGCCACCATGATCTGAGTTCAATCCCTAAAAGCTACATAGTGGAAAGAGAAAATCCAATAGTAATCCTCTGACCTCCATATGCATACCACAGTATGTAAACTCCTTATCTTCATTTAAAAAAAAAAAAAGGTAAAAATAAAAAGCAAAAAGAGGGCTTGCCCAGCATATGTGTGGCTCTAGGCTCTCTCATCTCATAACGATACAAGAGAACAAATAAAGCAGACAGTTCTCCACCACACAGCCGTCGGTCCCATCCCATTCACCCAGGGGAAAGCATTTCCAGCAGCAGGAGGTGTGCCGAGGCCCTGAGGCGCGGACAGGCATGCAAATACCCAGCTTGTGTGAGGAGCAGGGAAGAGACCAGGGTGGGGGGATGCAGCAGGTGACAGGGAAGGCGGGGGTTGGAAAGGCCGATTGGGACCCAAGCACATAAGGCTGTGTGTGGGAACTGGAACTCCACTGCAGGTAGGGGTGGGAGGAACGCAATCAGATGTGGGATTTGAAAATTCCAGTGCCTGGGCGCGGTGGGGATGGTACAGGCAGGAGAGAACCCAGAGAAAGCAGCGGTGTGCAGAGGCGTCACCACGTAAGCACTGAGGCTGGGAATCTAGAGAGAAGGCTCAGTGAGTCAAGGGTTTGCTGCTCAGATCCCGCACCCATGGAAAAGCCAGGTCTATCGGTGTACCGGAACCCTGGCACTCACTCCGGGTGGGGAGTGGTAGCAGGCATGGACGGGTAGATCCTGGGAGATCCGTGACCAGTTAACCTATCTAAAACAGCAAGCTCCAGGTTCAGCAAGAGGCCCTGTCTCAAAAGAAACGGGTGGCAGCCAGATATGGTGACACCTGCCTTGAATCTCAGCACTTGAGAGGCAGAGACAGAGACAGGAGGGTTCCGTGAGTTCAAGGCCAGCTTGGTCTACATAGTGAATCCCCTTACATGGTGAGAAAAAAGGGGGAGCAGCAACCTTGTAGGTCATTGTTCTAAATGGCTGAGAGGATGTTCTGGAAGGGAAGCCAGCAGGACTCAGTTTGCTGGAAGAGTCTAGATGACGTCATTCTTCTTTGGGGCCACTTCCTGTCTCTGGGTCTGGTAGGGGTAGAGGAGGTAGGCAGACTCTAACTTCACAGACACCCACAGGCTCCCATGCTGCCCTTTCCCCGGCTGCATCAGGACGATGCAGTCTTCTGGGTTTCTATCAGTCCTGGACCACACTCCTGCATCTTTGCCCACGTTCCCTCCCCTTCCAACCAGAGAAGCACTGAGGCCTGAGACTCCAGCAGGGATCTCTTTGCCCCTTCTGCTCCTCACTTCCTGGGACCTGATTTTGCTCATCTCCTGTATGTTCAGCACAATCCCTATTATATCACAAGAATGAGAACACCCTGGAATTCCACATTCAAGTAACTGCCCACTCTCTGCTTCCTCTGGAATTCTGAGTCAGCTCAAACTTCCCAAGGCCAACCTTAAATTTCCAGTCCTCCCTGTAAACCAGCCCCACCTGGAATCTCTTCAGCACATGGCCCCTTCACTCTTCCAATTGTTCAAGCCTTCAGGCATCTCCAGCCACTTTGTCTTCTTATCCAAACCATATCCAAACCCACCTGCGGATCCTGCCATCTCCACCTGCTCCTCCCCTCCCCCCCCCAAAAAAAAAAACGACAACAAAGAAAAGATACCAAATTCCAATTGCTTCTCACCTCTCCCAATCCACTATTACCAGTCACTCAGCCTCTCCCTGTTGCTCTGTAACTCTGTCCCCCTTGCCCCCCACTGTCTGTCCTTAACATAGCAGCCAAAGCAATCTTGTTAAAACCTGCCTTCACATCCCGGCTCTGCTGACCCTAACCTCACAACGGGGTACCAGCTCACCGAGTCCTTCCAACCAAGCCCTGAACTATGTGCCCTCTGCCGATGCCTTGTCAACTCCCTGGCCTCAACTCTGTATTCTAGCCTCCTCTAACCCCCCCAACACACACACCCCTCGGTGTTCCCTAACCTGTGTCCTAGCCACACTGGCCTCTTTCCTGGTCCCCTCTATTTTTTGAGCTGGCTGTTCTTCTACCTGGGTGCCCCTCCCCCACCCGAGAGCCTCGCCCCAACAGGTGTCTGTTCAAACACGAAGTCATCAGCCAGGTCTTCTTTGATCCTGCAGTTGCGCCAGGCAGCCCTCTTCACACCCATTGCCTTCTCTGAATTTGTATCTGATACTGTCCTGGTGATGATGCCCCTCCTGCCTCCCTCTAGAAGCTGAGCACATAACAATGGAGATTTTCGGGGGTTTCTTCTCCCTGCTCTAACCCCTCCGCCCAGAATAGAGTCAGGCATATAATAGGCACTCAGTAAATATTTATTACTGAACAAATGGTATTAGGATGAGACCTACAGTCCTCAAGTGGCAACCTGGACCTGGAAATGTTCTAACTGGGACACTCTGCCACCTGCTGAGCTATAGGTTGTCTGGTCCATCTGGAGAGAGTGGAGAAGTCCTAAAGATCCGTAGCCTCAGCAGTATTCTAGAAAGTGTGGGGTTCATGTTGCTGTGAGAGGAGAGAATTCCCATTCCTCCTTCCTTCCAGTCAAGACCAGAGCTCCGTGGCTTTGAAAGGAAAAGCAAGTTTCTGAATTGGACTTGGCACAGCTCTGGGAACCCCAGGAGAGGCGTCCAGCCCTACCTGCTGAGTAGAGACCTGACCACTAAGCTGGGCTTCTCCCTGTGGGAGCTGTCCCTGTGAGGGCATCGTGGGAGCATATTCAAGATAACACTTGAGAGGCACATGGAGGGGCACGTGGAGTTCAAGGCTAGGAGGCTACACAATGAAGCCCACGCTAGCCAAACCCCATTAAAAAAAAAAAAAAAAAGACATGTGAACAAAATAAGAATCAAGGCAGAACTTTTTAAAGGTGGAAGAGATGAGAGCTTCTGTGTAGCTAACGTGGCCACACGCACCCCTCAGGCAGTGCTTGGTGGTTAAGCCTCCACAGGGACCTGGACCATTATTAGCGCTGACCCAGGGACAGCACGGTCTGCCTTTTGGCTGAGCACAGTCTCATCCTTCTCCCTTTTTTGGGCCGCAGCTCTTGCTTATTTCCCCCAAAATAAATGGCTGAGCATATTGGGCCGGCAATAACCCCTTGAAATCAGTTGCTATCACAGTTAACAACCAGTTTGGCTTCAGTTCAGGCTGTTAACTATCAAACCACTGAGTGTGCTAATGATTGATTCTTGGCCAGTTGCAGCTTGAGTGGGCTGTAAAACCCCATTAGTGAGGGTTCTGTGGAGACAGCAACTCAAAGATAAATTGGTGGGTGCTCCAGCCTGCCTTCACCCTACTGCTCTGTGCTCAGCTCCTATGGGTCCCTGGCCTGGGGGAAGGCTTTAGGCAGTCTCAGCAGATTCCCACCTTCCTGCCCACATCTCCCCTGTAGGGCAGGCCTGGCCCTCTCCAGTGCTCACCTCTTCTACATAGATGCAAACACAGGTCAGCTCAGCAGTACTCTAAAGACTCAGGTGCTCCCAGCCCAGAGGCTTCTCAGCTTTGGCCTAGCCACCGGCCACCCTTGGCCCAGCTAGGCCTCACTTTGTAGCCGGGATCACAGGCCAAGAGGCTGACATTCCATCACCCCCTAGACTCCCTCCCACCCCGTGGCTTTCCTCAGGAATTGCTCTCAAACAAATGAAATGTGGGTAATTACTAGGCTGGGGGCTGGACAGGCGACCATGTAGATGAAAGCATTTCCTGGACGGTCTCTTCATTTGCATGTCATCAGAAGCTGCTCAGAAGGTGTGACTTTTCCCACAGTGAGACCCCAGCTCCTCACACAATAAAGCCAGGCTGCTCACCCAGAATTAATTAAAGGGGGATGGGAGCAGAGGACAGGGCACTAGGAGCTGGGGAGGCTGGAAGAGCCGGCTGGAGCCCCTTCCCCAGACCCCAGTGTCTGTGCACCTCAAGAACCACACTATCCAGAGGCCTTCGCTCCTCCGTGAGGCCTTGGGATGAAGTAGACAAGCCTTGAGGGCTCAGCCTGTTTCAGCCTTCCAGTCCTGATCCACGGGGGAAGGCTGGGCCTGGGACCTAGGCTACGACGCTGCAATGTCTCCATGTTTAGAGAGCCTTTGGTTGCCCAACCCATGCCAAGTGAGGTACCAAAAAGAGGCCTCGGGGGAAGAAGTTTCCAGACTGTCTAGTAGGAACAGCCAGGATGGAAGGCCTGAGTTGTTAAAAGTGGGCCAGCTCTGGGCAGAGGAGTCCCGCTTCTGAGCCTCCCTGGGTATGACATGATGCTCATCCCAAAAGCCTCTCTACTCCTGCCTATGGCCAGCTTTTCTTCCCGAAGACTCAGATCCCCCAGGTTGGCCCTAGGCTTTTGAGCACCTGAGCCCTTTCTGTTCACAGCTCTGGCCCAAAGTTAACTGTGTTCATGTCACAATAGTTAACAGCCTTGGCACCCTCCACCAACACCTTCAACATTGGGCAGCTGCTCTATTTCAGTTTGGAAAGTCAGATTCTATAGACTAACCTACAGAGAGCCAAGGGGGCCTGGGACCCAGCTTGTTCTTCATTTGGGCCCTGGGCTTGGAGAGTCTTAGAGCAGAGCGAGGTGATCCTCATCTGAGAGCGAGGCCAGCAGAGAATCTTTCCATTTTCCCTCTCTGTTCTGTCTTCCCCACCAAACCCTTCCAGTGGAGTACAGGGGAAAGCTGGCAGACAGGAGATCCTTAGACTGAGGGTGGCCTTGAACCCGCCATTGGGACAGCACCGTCAGAAGGCCTGTCCCTAGCGGGACTCACTCTCCAACACACATTTCTAATATGCAAGGTAAATATTTCAGGCATTTAATAGTAACTAGTACACAACCACCCCCGCTGACACCCCCCCTAAGGGACTGACCTAGGCTGAATCTTTTGCTTCTTGCCCTTGCCTGGGGCACAGAGTGGCCCTGGTTGGGGTGGCCAGTACTGAGACCTCAGGAGAGGTCTGCCAGACTAGAGAGCCCTCCACCCACCCTTGAAAGACCCACGGGAACCCAGTCTCATTTCACCAAGGGGCTTTCCTGAGAGCTAAAAGACAGACGGACACCACAAGCCAGTGGAATAAAAAAATAGAGCCTCTCTTTTGTTAAAAAAACAAAACAAAAAACAAAAAAACAAAAAACCCAACAGCAAACAATATCCACAGCTAGAAGGCAGTTCCCCAGCTCCGCCCCTCTGCAGAGCCCTGAGCTGATCTCGCTGGAGTCCGCGCGGGGAGGGGCCGGGAGGGCACCTATCGGGGCTCCGGGGCCCAAGTCCTCTGGCTGCCCCGCAGGCTGCGCGTGAAGGGCGGGTAGTTGAGGAACTCGAAGCGCAGACTCTGCTCGGTGGTGTGGTGGCCCCGAGGCAGCCGCTTCATGAAATGCACCTCGCGCTGGTGCTGGCGCGTCTTGGAGCCCTTGCGGGGCCGACCCTTGCGGGTAAAGGCCATGTACCAGCCCTCGTACTTGGCGTTCTGCAGCGCCGTGTAGTTGTTCTCCAGCACGATCTCCGTGAACACGCAGTCCTTGCCTTTGCCGTTGCTCTGCAGGTAGTTGGGGGGCGGACGGGGGTGCAGACGTGAGGTTACGGAGCCTCCCTCCAGGAGAGACAGAGGGCCAGCGGCCCCAGACAGCAGGTGGGCACCCCAGCAGATGGCGAGGGGAGCCCGAGCCCGGCCCCACCCCCTACCCGGGCACCCGTTCTCTAATCCCTCACAACCCGCAGCCCACCCGGCAACTTCCTGTCCTCCTGGGCAGCAGTGACACATGGCTGTCTACGCAGGGGCTGGGCCGAGGCAGAGGGGCTCAAAGCCTGCCTGTTCTGGCCTACTGCCCACCAGTCTGGGCTGGGCTGCCCGCGCGGTTCTCCACCTGCCCCCTCAGCATCTCCGGATTCAGGATCAGTCCCCGGGACAGCCACCCTATGCGGGGGAGGGGAGACCTGGGAGAGACTCCGGGGGCTCACAAGCCCTGAAGCCTAGAAGCGGGGAGCTTGAGGCTGGAGAGGAGCCGTGACTAATGGGGCCATTTCAGAGCTAGGCCGAGGGGCTGGGCCTGCGGCTTACGGAACATTCCAAATGCTGGTACCATGTAATTGGACATAATAGCAAAGCAATTTGGCGATTTGTTAAAAAGATATATGGAATTTGCCATCGCCACCCCCAACCCTTTTCCTGGCCTTCTTCCTTCACCCTCACGGGTTTTCCTCTCTCTGGCTTTCTACATCTCTCTTACTCCTCCATCTAATCATTAGACAAACCCTAAGGTAACCAAGGCACCCCGCCTCTCCACCCCCCTGGTTAAGATTAAAGTGTACGAGCAATGCTGGGTTCGTCCACGCTACACAAGCTCCCTTCCTTCCCTTCCCTTCCGGGGCCTCACCTTGGCAATTAGCTTTCCCTTCTTGTTCATGCAGATATAGAGACCCGTCTCTGCTCCACGGACTCGAACTCTGCTTCCAAAAGTATCCGTCTCCACAACGAGCTTTGCTGTCAGGGAAGTTATGAGATGGTCACTAAAGCTGTGACTTCTGTGTTCCACAGCTTTACCCCAACTGGCTGACTCAGGCCTGTGTATTATCCCTGAACAAATGCTCCGAGGTTAGGAACAGAAAACAGACTCTAGCCCCAGCCATTTTGCTGATGCACCTCAGAAAGATTCACTCTCTTCAGAACCTGAGACTCCACCTCTGGCCTTATGAAGGGGCTGGGATAGATTACAGTTGACAAGCTGAGTTTCTTAGAATTGTTTGGAGGCATCAACTTGAGAATCCCAAATCTCTATTCCTTTAGCTTCTTTTCATGTTAGAAGCCAACGTTATTAGGCTGAAGTAGCCAGTAAAATCTCATCTATGTAGATTCCATAGCTAACGCACGAGATCTCTGAATAGCTTTCCAACCTAGAATATCATGAGCTCACGTCCCACTGATCATTAGGAACATCTGGGAAGGGTGGTGACCTCCCACCAAAAAGCTAAAGGTAGAAAACACCCTGTTCTGTTCCTGCGCCTTCATTTCTAGAAGCCCTGGCCATCCCCAGCCACCCTTTGGGCAGCCCTGCTCTTCAAGAAGTGACGGACGGAGGTGCTGGAGAGCTAGCTCAGCATACTGCTCTTGTCGGGGACAGTTCAGTTCTCAAGACCCACATGACTCTCAACTGCCTGTAACTGCAGTTCCAGGGATCCAACAACCTCTGCCGACCTCTGTGGGCACCTGCATGATCCAGCAGCTGCCCCAGAGGTCAGAACACGAGTCTGCACACACAGACACACACGATGGAGAATGAGATGCAGCTTAGAAGAGGGGGCCCTTTTCCTAACGCTCTCCTCCCTGGAACCAGACACCAGCCAGGGGGATCCTGTCCCCTTTCCCCTCAGCTTTCCAGTCAGCAGAACCCAGCTCCAACATGTAGACACCAACAACTAAATTATCTTTCCCTCTTAGGCTTCACTACAGTTGAGCTTCTTAGGCACTGGTCAAATGCTTTCAGAGGGGATACAAGCTTGGGCTGAGTTCTGTGCTCGCCTCTACTTCCTGTTCATGTGGAAGGTGGCTGGTCCTGACCACTTCTTTATGCAATTATTCTCTTAGAGACTGTTTCCAAGAAGAAAGGGGGGGAGTCTGAAAGATGCTGGACAGAACGCTGGATCTCCCTACACAGCGCAGACCTTTTCCTCCTTGAGAATGCAATTCTTTCTTGCCATCCCTCTCCCTAGAACCAGTCCTGGGTGTGGGAGGCACAGGGGTCACTGAGGAACCTCACTACCTAGCTTCTAGCTTTCTCCACATAGGCACAAAAGTGGGACCCAGAAGTCCCCAATCTGTCCCCAAGTCAGCTGGGAAATGTAACTAACTGTTCACCTCTCTTCAGACCCAGGCAATCTGTTCATTCCCCTACTTGGTAGAGCAAGAAGCAATTGACCAGGGAAGGATTCAGGCTAGGGAAGGGGCGAGAGGACCCTGCTCTGAAGAGTCCAGCATGCTATGACAGAATGGGACCTCTCCACCACTCCCCCAGTCTATCTACTTTATACCCTGTTTTTGGAGTCCCAGACCCAAACTTCTGCCCTGCAGAACGAAGAAATCCTGGAAGCCTCCTCTGAGTCTGAGGGAAGTGAGTGGGCATCAGTTCCGTCCCTGCCAGCTAAGGTTTTCCCTTCCCACCCCAAAACTCAAGGATGCTAGGCCATTTGCTCCATTAGAGTAAACTCTGGAGGGCGGCCATTCTTCCCTTTTTCTTGTTGGGAAATTGAGAAGGGCAGCAAGCAGCCAATTTGGAGGGACAAAGGGCCTGAAGGCCGACTCTGCCAGCCCAGTGGGGGAGCTCGGCCACCAGGCAGGCTGCCCCCACCCCCACCCCCACCCAAAGAGCCCCCACTCTCCTCCGATCGATCTGGGGAGTCTGGCCACGCAGTTTACAGCGGCTTTCCCAACCCGGCTTTTGGAAAGCTTAACATTTTCAAACCTATTCTTCCACCCCAGTGACAGATTTATCCCAGGAAAATTATGTCTCCTCCTCCAGCTTTGAAGGGAAGTCAGCTACGTCGATGCTGAAAAAATGCAGCGAGACACACTCGATCCCCCAAACTGGCTGGAGAAGAGGAGAAAGTATTCAGGAAATGTTAAAAAAGGTGAAAGCAAGAAGAGTTTTAATCGCTCTGCCAGACGCAGGGGTCTCTCCAGAGAGTCCTAGAGAACAATCTTTAGACTCTTTTTTTCTTTCTTTTTCTTTTAACATTTACAGACTTGCAACTCCTTTTAAACTCTACATCTGAAAAAAAAAAAAAACAAAAAACTTGGTTCTTTTTCTGTTTTATATCATTCTTCATCTTTCTTCTTAGCTCTTAAAATGTCTCACCTTTTTTATTACATTTTAATAGAGTCCTCCTTTCTCCGTCCATGCTTGTTTAAGTTGGTCATTCTTTTAAAGGTTTTTAAACTCACAACAATCGCTTTCTAAAAACAACATCAGCCGCCTAGAGGGTTTGCCTTCCTAGTGGTACATCCAGGACTCTGGAAGTTGACCCCATCTCAAGACGGGAATATTGAATGTTTTAGAAACCAATCAGTCCTCAGCCCTTGTCCCCAGAAGGTCCTGTACTCAGCAGCCCTGCGGGGAGTCGCCAGCCAACTCAGCCCCCTGGGGTATCCGCTACTGGAGCCTGGAGTCTAACTTTCAGGCCTAGTCTCGCTGTGCAATTGACCCTACTGATCAGTTAGCAGCATCCCCCTTTTCCAAGCTGGGCAAATTGGAGCTTTCTTTACCTTCTTTTTTCCCATTCTCCTTTTGTGGGCCCTGGCGACATATCCTCTTTCAAATCTGGGCTCCCTCCCCTGACCCTCTGCCTCCACCTGCAGCTGGAAAGAGGTGTATGAAGCGGAGAGGTTGTAAGGGAGAGAGAGATTCCTGGATTCATTCTTTTGCGGAGCCGGGAAGAGAGGGCACCTGTGAGCTACATCCTCCCCAGGGTCCTTTCCCTACCATTCTCTCCAGCTGACCCTCGAGACACCTTTTTGCCTTAACCCCATCAATTCTCAGCTGATGAGCTCGCAGGCTTCTCTGGCCGGCCAGAGGGCTGCCCAGGGAGGCTGCGAGGTCCACACTACCTTTCCTTTCCAGGCTCCCTGGAATGCGCCTTACCGAAGGGGTCTCCGTCTTCTGCCATGGCGTTGATGCGCTTGTTGGCCAGGACCTGCACGTGTTTTCCGCTGGTGCGGCTGTAGAGCTGGTAGGTCCGGATGAGGCGGCGGCTGAGCTGATCCGTCACCAGGCTCTGCTCCCTCACATGCTGTGTAAAATTAGGTGAGGACTGAACAGTTACCTTTAGGAAATTGAAAAATACACAGCACGCCATTATAATGCTACTCCGCCCAGGGGTCCCGAGTGGTCCCCACTGCCCTTGTACCCACCTCCCTCCGCGCCAGGCAGCCAGCAGGGACTGGGGACATCCCCCCAACGTGCTGGCTCAGGCCACCAACCCCCGCGGGGAAGTCACGCAGACCCAGCCCAGGATGGATAAACCCCGGATGAGGGAGAATCTGGACCCACCTGTTGGGAAACACCCTGGGGCTCCCGGCCAGCTCGGAGCAGGGAAGCGGGCTCCCTGCCCAGCGCAGGCCCCCCGCCCGGGCCTTCCTAGAGGAGCAGGGTGCTTTTAAGTAGCGAGGCAACGCTACCCGATCCGTGACATTTATAAAGACAAATTTACGGAGCAAATGTTGAGAGTGCAAAAGGCCTAGACTAACACGATCGGTGACCAAAACCGGCCACAAGTCTCCCCAGAGAGCAGCGAAGAAGGTATTTGCTGCAACTGCATCCCAATTTCCCCTGACAAGGAACACCCGCTGGCTCCAGCTCTCGCCTTCACAGGAGGCCAGGTGTGGCTGCAGGTAAAGTTCCCATCCACCCGACCTGGCTGGCACGCGTTTGAGACGCTGGGCTCAAGACCCTGGGGTTCTAGTCTCTCCACTCACTCGCTGTGTGACTTTAGGCAGGACACTGTCTCTCTGTTCCTTAGATCCCTCCTCGGGGTAGTTTGGGACTGGATTTGTAAGGTTCTTTCCAGCCCTGCTGCGCTGGCCGAAGGGTCGGTCCTCGTGTCCCTGCCCGACAGTGTCAGCTGGGGTCCCCGCGCCCGGCCCCCGCCTCTGCGCAGCGCTCCTTACCTGGGCTTGGAGGCAGAGAACCAGCAAGTGCAACAGCCTGTGGGAGACAAAAGCGGGCAGGAGAGGCGCGGGGTGAGCGGAGAGGGCGCCGCGGGCGCCGGCCGACGGGGACGCGGGGGCGACCGCGGTACTCACAGGCAGCTCAGCGCGGAGCGGGGGCTGCCCATGGCGCGCGGCCCCGGGAGCACCGAGAGCCCGGGTGGGGTCACGTCGTCCCACAGGAGACCGCGGGGGGACGAGGCGAAGGGGCGGAGGCCGAGGAAGGTCGGGGTGCGGGAGCCCAGCGACGGTGCCGACGCGGCTCGGCGGGTCCCGTGGAATGTCGTGCTAGCCGCGCGCGCTGATCCTCTCTGCGCCGCTGCCCGAGCCGGTGGCCGCTGGCTGCTCAGGAGCCGGAGCAGGCGGGAGGGTAACGGGCCTGTGGGGTGGGTGGGGAGGGAGGGGGAGGGCAGGGGCGGGGGGCGCCGCACCGGCCGCGAAGGGGGGAGCGCGGGGCGGGCGGCCGAAGCCCGCACCCCCGGCTGGGCGCTGGGGCCGGGTCGCCGCCCGGGGCGGGGGCGGGGCGGCCCGGGGCGGGGCGGCGGGCAGGGCCGGGATTGGGGGTCTGGCCCAGGGGAGGGGTCTGGGGACCCACGGGAGGGGCGGGGACGGCTGGTGTGAGCGCTTCCCACTACCCTTGCCGGCCTCCTCGAGAGTGCCGGGGATGGTCCAGGGATGGGGGGCTCCTAGGACAGCGTGTTTGCTGGGGACGGTCCGGGGCGCTTGAGAGCGCCGAGGCTGTTCCTCCGCGTGCGGCGGGGTCTGCTTGTGTATCTGCTCATACATCTCCGGTTTCTGAGTCGCTTCTGCGTGCTCCGGCCGCACGTGCCCCCTTCGGAAGCTGCAGCTAACAGGGAATGGTTGCGCTATGGGCCCCAGTGCAGAGTTCCTTGTGCGTCGCTGGAACCCGGATCCTCTAGCTTTCTAAGAACCCAGCCCCGCGATTTCGTGTCTCACAGTCTCCAAAGAGGCCCTGGGAGGAAAAACTGCCTCCTGTCACCCCATTATCACCATCAACCCTGCCCCTGGCCGTCTCACCACACTCCCACTAGCTTGAAGCTTAAGCAGTACCTTGAGGCATTTATGTGGTAGGAGCCCAAAGGTCCCTGCAGGATCCACAGTCACTGTCCCCTTCAAAAGCCGAGCAATTAGCACCGGGACAAAATAACAGTTAGCAACTCTACCCGAGGAATAAGGACCTAGGCTCCCGAGCCTTTTCCCCTCCTGATGTTTTCCCTGGTACCCGGTATCTTGTGTCAGCTGGAAGGGGGTGGTGCTGGTTCTAAGGTAGACTCATCTGAGCCTTTCCCGGCCGCTCACCTCAAAGCTTTCTTTACGGGGCTTCTAGGAACCCTGAGCCAAGACTTTGTTTTTGTGGGCCCAACCTGGGTAGGCAGAGGTTACCCGAGCCAGGTCTTTGAGGAACAGGTGAGGGCGGATGTTCAGCCAGCTGCTACCTTCACCCACAGCCTGCCTTCTCTACTGTGACTCTGGGCAGAGCTAGAGGCCCCTTCTGTGGCCTAGGAAGCCTCCCGAGGCCAGAGGGAGGCACTCCGGTCCTGCCTGCTTCTCCCTTTTCGGGACCCCATCTTCCCCACTCCGGCTGCAATACAAGCGCTGAGCAATATACAGGCCAGCGTCCAGGAGTCCTTCGCAGCCCTCGTCAGGAAGGAGACTTCCTGAGCCGTCTGTGCTTGCCTTCACAAGTTCTGATCCCCACAGACCTGAAGGCAAGGGACTAGCAGGCATGGCAGAGCTGGGCAGAAAAGCTCTGCTGTTAGTGTTGGTTGGATGAATGGAGGGGGACCTGGCTGAACATCTAGACTGCACTCCACCCTTGGTGACTTTCCCAAGGAGACTTGACTTCACCTGCCAACAGATGACAGCCAGAAAGACCAGTTATTGCACACTTGTATCTGGTAATGATTTGGCAGGCAATAACTGGGAAGTCACTAAGGAGAAGACTGGTCAGAGAGCTTCCAGTGTCCTTAAGGAAGGCCAGACCCTTTCTTTTGCTGTGTGCTTTGCTGAGGGGCCTTCAGGCTCCCTGTCTGCCTCCTTTTGCATTGCTCCAAGTTGGCAGAGGTGATGTCTGTCTGCTCACGGATTTTACTTCATGTGCTGCGAATAAGAGGCCCTCGAGTGTTTATTTTTGAATGTGTTAATGAGTGAATGCCTAAACAAAGAGAAGGCAAAGGATAAGACACCTCCTGGAAAGAAAGGGTCCTCTTCCCGCTAAGAACACAAGCTTTGAAAGTCAGCCTGAGGAACAAGACACAGGCAGGGCTCAGGGAAACCTGAGTCCCAGTGTGTTTGGAAATGATGGAGCATTGACTGCACCGGGTTTGTGTATCCTCCAGAGCTGAACCTCAGGGATCCACCATCTACAGTGCCACTTCCTCACCCAGCAGACACCAACACTCCCCCTCTCGCAGAGAAGGGTCCCAGGTCCGGGCTTTCCTCCTGCTGTCTATCTCTCTGCCTCCCACCTCTGAAACCAGAATCTTTTACATGTGGAAACTCCGAGGAACTCCCATCACCCAGATCTTCGGGATTCTTCTCATCTTCCCCAAGTTCCGTGTCTTTAGGGAGTAGGGATAGATGGGTCTCTTCCACAGTAGGCACCCAGAGCAGGCGGTGACTGACAGATGCAAATGTTCCTCTAGGCTCCCGCAGGCCACCCTCCTTCCCTCCCTCCCTAGCCTGCCTCCCAGCCAGCTCCCTCCTCCTTCCTTTATCTTATCAAAGCCCAGTAATTACAATTGCTATTTTGTTTCCTTGAATCTGCAATCAGAGCTCCCGCGCCTAGATGAGGGAGCGCCTGTCATCCTGATCTCTGAGTGACAGCCTGGCCACCTTTCCCGGCTGCCCCCACACTCCGCAAACACAAACACACACATGCACACACTCCCTCCTGCAAACACAAACACAAACTTCTTTGCCAACACAAACGGCCCTCTCTGTAAACAGGAGCTTGCCAGGACCCAAACACACCCCTGGCCTGGCCACAGGCCCCTCAAATCCACACTCAGGCCACCAAGCCTGCAGGTTGCAGAGACTCACACCTCCAGTGCTCAGCGTTCAAAGTGCTACAGACTCTCTAAGCAGAGGGTTCAAATGCAAAGCCTTTACTCACCGAGACCCAGCCGTCCTTCTTCCCTCCCCACCCCCAATACCGGGTTGCCCCCTTTTCCAGGTTCTCCAGATACCATCCTATGCCTACACCCGGCAATCTCTCCCAGGCCAGAGAACTGGCAGCACTCCTGTTGTGTACTGAGTGCAGAAAGGAGGTATCTTGAAAAGGTGTGATCTGGAAGGAGGAAAAAACAATTCTCAAGTCTGTCTGCGCCGCACCACAAGGGGCCGGGAAACTACCGAACTAGAAGGCAAATGTGGATTGGGCTCCCACTGCGGGCAAGGACCCTTGCTCATAGTCCACTCGCCAGGAGACCCACCGGGAAAACAGACAGAGAAATACAATGGGCGATCAGCGGAATCACAGGGGGTAGACACTGATGGTGGGGGAGTATGAGCAAGGTGACAAGCGAGTCTGTTCGGGAGAGGTGGGGTCACTGCGCTTATGCACATCCCAAGGGGGCTGGAGGCAGGAGTCAAAAGGAGGTAGGGAAGGAAGGGAATGCCAATTAACTCCTCTCTTCTAGCACCAGTGCTTTGTGTGCATGAAAGTTTATATGCTTGCAAAATTTAGCAATTTATTCCCGCCTATTCCGCCTGAAATTTAGCGATCTTTGGCCCCTACGGAGAGTTACGGCCACAAGTAGTTTTAAGCACGCCCACAAGAGGGCGCCAGTTCCTCCTCCTCCTCCTCCTCCTCCTCCTCCTCCAGTTCGAGACTGCGAATACCTGGGAGGTGGTAAGGTCTTGAGCTGCAGAAGGCACTCACGGGGAAACACAGAAAGGCGGCGTCTTTGGTCTTTCATTTGAGAAAGGGAGGCTAAAAATTTACCTCCAACTCACCGCATAGACAAGGGAAAACTTACGGAACAAGAGGTTCCACTTCCCTCTCCTCCTAACCCCTACTCTCTGGAGCCCAAGCTGCTTCAACTTGCAGTCTTCTTGTCTCAGCTTCCCAAGTTCTGCACGTGCTACAACCTGGGTTAGGTACTGCTTTCTATACCATGGGGGACACTCTTAAAGTCAGATCCACCTGCCCTCACTAACCCAGCCCAGCTGCTGCGAACCGAGTCTCTCAGGCCCTGTTCTCTGTCCATCTTCAGGCTGTCTGGGGAGGTAACCTTTTGTTTGTTTGTAGTGCATTGACCCCCCCTCCCCCATCAACACAGCTGAACTGCTGACCCCAGAGCTGGGTGCATACAGTCCTCACACAACAACCCCCTTTCTCTCCTGGCATAGTGGTAGCCAGTCCCCAGAAATACCTGATTGTACAGATGAGACAGTATGGCTGAGTGCTGGATGGCAATAACCTCTCAGCCAAGGAGGCTGATTCCCACGAGCCCCTTTCTGCCCCCATATGCCAGGCCACCCGGATTCTGGTTTCTCTGTCACCCAATCTGGCCAATTCCCTCCATCTGGCCCTGGGAATCAAGTTTCCAAGGGCCCTGTTCTACTCAACCTGCCTCAAAGACCAGCAGAGCAAAGACGGATCCCCACCCCTCACAGGCCCTCTTCCTGGGCTGAGCTCCCTCATGGGGCTAGGGATGCACATTCCTCAGGTTTCTTAAGCCCACTTATCTGTCCCTCTCTGCCCATCAGCCTGAGTGCTGACAGAGGCCCAGACCCCTTGTTTGGAAGCTGATAACCTCCTGCGATGGCCCTCCCCCACCTGGATGCTGGAACATGGACTAGGCTGGAATGGGAGGCCCCTCTGCAGAAAGGCAGAAGGCACTGAGGCCCACTTTTGGCCCATTTTCTCACCATCCCCAGACCTAGGACATCCTTTGTGTTGCCACAGTGCCACCTGGTGGTCCCCAGGGAAATCTTGGCGTTGGAAAAAGCCACACAAGAATTGCAAAAAACCTACACCACTTTATTTAGATCTTTATCTAAAAATGTAAAAAGTATTAAAAATGTGTTGTTCTGAACTTCAGTTTTTTTTTTTTTTTTTTTTTTTTTTGCAGTGCTGGGAATTAAACCTGGGGGCTCACAAAACTTTCAATCTGGGCAGGTGGGGGAGAGAAAGTCAGGAGACATGTTCAAAGGTCATCCCACCCCAATAAAAAGGGAAGCTTCAGGCAATCTGTAGGAGCACCCCCAATCTCTTAACACCAGCCTACCTCCCTCTCACCTGCCCCTCCCAAACTCTCCTCTTCAACGAGAAAAACATTTACAATTCTTGAAACTTGTCCAGGAACATATGATGCCTGACGCCTGTAGCAAACAGCTACCTA
This sequence comes from Sigmodon hispidus, assembly GCA_004025045.1. Classification (NCBI taxonomy): domain Eukaryota; kingdom Metazoa; phylum Chordata; class Mammalia; order Rodentia; family Cricetidae; genus Sigmodon; species Sigmodon hispidus. The sequence goes on from PVIH01005916.1 coordinate 69,425, forward strand.
ACCTGAGAAAAGCAAGTAAGAAGTCAGTATGTGAAGGTCATGTGCTCCCTCCCTTAACTTCCCAGCTCCTGCTGCAGCCCTCCCTCTTCCTACTCACCAAGAAAGGGCTAGGGCCTGGCCCTGTGCTTTTTGGCAGGAAGGATGCCACACAGCTTAATTTCCTCCTCTTCACTGTCCTCATCCTCACTGTCTTCTTCTTCAGAAAGATCATTGTTTATACAAACTGGAAACACACACAGTACCAACAGGTTAGAGCCACGTGTCCTTACACCACATGTCACTCATTCAATACCCCAGTGCTGGGCTGATAGGGAGACCTTTCTGCCAGAGTTCATGAGTCTAGATGGGTAAAACTTCAGATACTGGGGCTGGAGAGATGGATCAGCGGTTAAGAGCACTGGCTGTTCTTCCGGAGGACCCGGGTTCAATTCTCAGCATCCACATGGCAGCTAACAACTGCAATTCCAACATCCGACACCCTTACAGAGTTATACATGCAAGCAAAACACCAGTTCACATTAAAAACAAACAAACAATACACACACACACACACACACACACACACACACACACACACACACACACTTCAAATACTGAACTGGATGAAAAAAGAGAGCTATGGCACCCAGAACATGTTGAAGGACCCAATACTGGACCACAACCTAGGATGCAGGATGCAGGCCATGAGATAGGAGTAGAAAATGAGGGAGGCCTGATGAGAGAGCCCACTCTTCTCACCAATCCGATGCCGACCAGTGATGCGCACAGGACCAGAACCCGACTTCAGGCGGAAGGTTACAGGTGGCTGGAGCTGGAAATCATCAAGGCTGAGCTGGAAGACAAGAATGAAGTCCTTATACACTCTGGCCCACCCATTTTGAGAGTAATACTGAAGTAAGTTCTCAGTTACTTCCACCATACTCCAGTGAATGAATGGCTACAACTCACCATGGGCTGGCAAGATAACCTGAGATTGGCCACAGGAACTGCAATCTCCTGGTTGTCGTGATCCCGGGCCACAACTTCCACGACATTACATTCGTCCTTGGCTCCCTCGGTAAGGCATAGCTGAAAGGGAATACAGACTCTGTCTCAATGAGGGATGACACCTCACTCTAACACCTGCCCCGGCTCGGGAGTGCTCGGTGAGGAACCAGAGAAGCAGGCCGTTGAGGGTAGCCATAGTGACTCCCAAATCAAGGGAGGGGAGATCCGCAACGTTCTCTAGCTCTCTGCTGCTCCAGCCACTTACCATGTTCAATGCCAGCACGTGTTCCGTATCATCCTCTTCCTCAACCTTGAAAGTAAAGGAGCGGGTGTGGCTGGAGAGCTCACAACCTGGAAGAGCCAGAGCGTTCGCGTGAGAGGTGCACGCGTGGGATGGAGACATCGCGCGAGAGCGTTTCACTAACCTCGCTGAACACTCCCACCCGGCCATGTGCCGCTCGGCTGCGGCCGTCTACACGCCTAGCAGCCTCCTTAGACCTGGGCGGCGGAAGGCCGCGGAGGGTGAGCGTTAGGGAAAGCCAGGAACCCTCGGCCCACACCCACGTCACCCAGCCGCGAACCTCCGCACAACGTCTCCTAGCCCCGTACCACCCTCTGCCACTCCTGCCTTCAGTACCGAAGAAGAAACTGTCCATGGTGACCGGAGCCGGGACCCTCAGGCCTCCCACACCCCCAGCCCGCGCTCGACACTCCTGATTCAAGAAGGCTAAAGCAGCTGCAGTGCCGGCGGCCATGCTGAAACGGCCGAGAAGCCCCGCCCCCCCACGCAGCGAACGCGACACCTCGGCCAGTTCCGGCCCCGCCCATTAAAGGAGCCGTGCACGGTTCGAGGTACCGCCACACTGCGGAGAGCAGCCCTCTCCACATCCGCGATGACAGGTATCAATGCTACAGAAATTCTCACGGAAGCATAGAATGCGGGCTTAACGTCAACGTCCACTCATCCCCACGGTCCTAAAACTTTTTCTCTAGCTCATCACATTCATTGAGACCCTTCCTTCCAACCTGAGGTTATGTAGATGTTAGTATAAGCCTTCTGTACCACCCCTTCCAGAAAAACTGGAGTTCCAAGTTTTTTACTTTCCTCAGGAATTTGCCATCCACGCCTTAGCCATATTCCTTATGGATGCTTCACAGCAGACTCATGCTCAGAGGTGGGAGTCAAGTGCTATTCTTATCAAAGCCCCTTTCAAAGTTTCCACTTCCCATCAGCTGAAGCACAACCTCATTTAATTTAGGCTACCGGCCTCCCGCACTAATATCCCCCCATTTAAGGAGACCAACTCATGCACGCCCCATGACAGAAACCCAGAAGGGAGCCCTCTACTTCACAGATTTTAGCTGTGGTTAAAAACAAATGTACTTTTCTGAACTTAGTCCTTTGCTGGGGAGGGCAGGAGGAAAGCACTGTCTTCAGACTCCAGCCTACACTGAAATAGCTTTGCAGGAAGAAACACCTGCACTGGCTGAGGCACCAAGAGATGAGAGAAAAGGAAGAAGAGAAAAAGGCAGCAGCACACCATCACACAAGTTCACTTCAAGTTTTATTTCGACTCTTGCATGGTCTTCAGATAGTTTTACAGTTTTCTACAGAAACTGAGCTGTGATCCAAACAATCAAAGAAATGGTTTTCCAACCATAATATTTATAACCATGGAAGTTGGCACAGCAGTTTATCCTAGGGTGATGACGGAATAGACCTGGACATGTTTCAGTTTTGTTCAGATTATGCAGAGTGATTATTGAAAGCCAACATAAAACAAAAAAAGCAACCTGTTTAAGATTCTTGATTTCATATAAAAACTGACCTCTGAAACTCTCCAAATAAAAGGCTGTAATTCCCACTAGGGTATGGGATGTATTCAGAGAAAGGTGAGGAACTGCCCTTCACCTTAAAACCAAACTTGATTTCAGTTTACCAAAATATCCTTATCACAGTTAGGCTTTTACCCTAAGAAGCTTCTTAGTAAGCACTCCTGAACTTCAGTTGGAAGTCGCTAGTACACTAGATATAGTGCTAAATTTAAGACTATTTCAAAAGCTCACACTGGAGTTCTTTCTACAAAAGAAAATGTTTCAGTTTCCTTCTCTCTCTCCCTCCTCAGCCCACAGTTCAAAAGCTGATAAACAACTAGAGGGAAGGTGACAGCCACTGCTGAAATCCACGGAGAAGGAAGGGAGTCACCAGCCATGATTAAACAAACCTGCAGGCCATCTGCCAGCCTCATCCTCAAAACCCTTAATAAATTCACCAATCTAAATAAAAAAATGTTTTCAGAACCTCTGATTAAAAGAAAAAAGTATACTCATGGTTAACATATACTTATTCTTTCTTTTAAAAATTAGATACAAACATGCAAGAATTAAAGACTGATTCAATTAAACCAGTAGTTAACAGGTCTCAGGGCAAAGGAGACCACCAGTCAGTCCCTTGTTTGCCCTGACTTGACAACGATGTCCAAGCATGTCACATGCGGATGGACCTGCTATGAAGGTTAATTTCCAGAAGTAACTGCACTTCCAATAGATGAGACACTCACACCCCAAACAGTCATGGCCTATCCCGATGTGGGAGGCACTTTAAAGACAAATGTAAAGGAAATCTACCATCCACTGGTTTACATTATTCAAAGTGCCATCCTAAATGAACACCTTTCATTTTCAAAAGAAAAATATATATATAAACAGTAAACAAAAAGAACAGTCAGGTTACAGCTAGTCTATATACAAAGAAATTTACAAGTTTGTCAACTTAGGCCTTTGCCACAAACAAATGCACATTTGTCCCTACAAAGCACAACTGACTGAACCAACAGTATAGAAGATAGTTAGCCAGAGCTTTACAAAAAGCAGAAAAATTGCCTCAAATGAAACCCACTAAATCTTTTTCATTCTTGCCGTATCTCCAGAGAACAGAGATTTCTCATTCAGCACACCAAGGAGAATAAGGAGTGCTCTTCATTACTCTTAGGTGAGAAATGCAACCACACTGGATGCAGAAAATAGTGCTGACTACATTTATTTAAGAACCTCTCCCTATAGAACCCCATATAAGAGGTCCTGACACCTAACCCAAGACCCAAAGGAGGGGCACCCCACATGTTTCACACAGGTTATGCAGCAGTACTATCTTCTTCCAAGCAGTGAGCAGTCTGGCAGGTTCTACAGTCATCTTGTTTCCAATTCAACTGGCTCGTCTGTTGCCGCTCCAGAGACTGAACTGTGTGAAGACCTCAGCCACCAACCACAAGGTGGGGCTAAGAGACCTTGGACAGCTCACAGCACCAAGCAATGTCACAGGCTTCGGCCAAGTATAACCACATCCTTTGGAAACCCTTCCATCTTTGCAATTTCAAAACAGCCCAACTTGCTGTAAAACTCCAAAATCCTTTTATCATCTGGTCTTACTTCACAGAAAGCCCCCCGGGATCCTAGAAATAAAACAAAATGTTTTAAATTAAGTAATCATATGAATCATAATATTTAATTAATATAGGTAACAGCTTTATCCCTAAATTTCATATTATTTTTATTCATTCATTCATTCTCCAGTGGTGCTGGAGAGACTGAGTTATAGTCACAGACCTTTCTTTTTTTTTTTTTTTTTTTTTGAGACAGGGCTTCTCTGTGGAACAAACAGTCCTGGCTGTCTTGGAACTTGCTCTGTAGACCAGGTTAGCCTGAAATTTAAAGAGATCTGACTGCCTCTATATTGAGATTTAAGATATGTGCCACCAGTGCCCAGCTTACGTTCTTTTTTGTTTTCGAGCTAGGGTCTCACTGTGCAGCCCTGGCTCACTCTGAGCTGCAGAAATCCACCTGTCCTTGTGTTGATGTGTAAGTCTGTCCCACCACACCTAACTTTACAACAGTGAATGAGTAAAACTCCTTTCACAAGAGAAAGTCTTTGAAAAATGAGTATTGAAAGTAAAGGGAGTTCTGTCCAAAGCATCCAGCACACCTTTTAGGAACCCATGAGGCAGAACCTCATTGTTACAAGCCAACAGATTTAATGATAAATACTGTTTTAAAAAATTATCCTTGGGGCTGGAGAGATGGTTCAGTGGTTAGAAACACCGGCTGTTCTTCCAGAGGTCCTGAGTTCAATTCCCAGAAACCACATGGTGGCTCACAACCATCTATAATGAGATCTAGTACCCTCTTCTGTACACTGTATACATAATAAATATTTTTTAAAAATTATTCTTGGGGCTGGAGGGATGGTTCAGTGGTTAGAAACACTGGCTGTTCTTCCAGAGGACCTGAGTTCAATTTCCAGCACTCAAATAGCAGCTCACAACTGTATGTAACTCCAGTTCTGGGGATCCTGCAGCCTCATCCATGTAGGCAAAACACAAATTTACATAAAACAAAAATATTTATCCTCTGTGTGTATATTTAGGGGCAGGGGTTCTATGAGGAAGTCAAAGGACAATCTGCATGAATGGGCTCTGATCTTGGGTCATCAGGTTTGGCAGTAATTGAAATTGACTCTACTGAATTCTGCAATGATGCAACTAATTCAAATAATAAATGCAACAATAAAAAAGGTGCATTCTTTTTATTTTTTCCCTTTCTACAGGATCTCGGTTATGTAGACCAGTCTCAAACTCAAGGGATTCACTTCTTTCTGTCTCCTGAGTGTTGGGACTCAGGTGTGTGGTTTACAAGACACATTTTTGTTTGTTTTTTAATCAGCAGCTATATGGGAGGCAAAGGCAGGAGGATTGCAAGTTCAAGGATGACGTAGGATACCAAATGAGTTCAGGAAAGTCTCAAAAACTGAGAGACACTGTTTTGTAGAGGTCTCGAAGAGGACCTGGGTTTAATTCCCAGCACCCACATCAGGGCTCACAACTGTCTGTCATTCTAGTGCAAGGGGATCTAGCGTCTTCTCACCTCTGAGGGCACTAGGCATGCACAGGCATAGTACATAAAGACACATGGAGACATAACACTCATACACATAAAACAAATCTTTTAAAAGGCTGGGGCTACAACTCAGTGGTGTCTACCTATTGATCCAATCTAGATCCTACCCTAGATCCAGTCTCCTATGGTGCAAATTGCAAGCAAAACAATTTGAGGGTCAAGTGAGCAGTTTGTATTAGGTGTTTCTGGTGATTTAGACCTCTACAACTCTGAAAACGGCTTGATAAAGGCTAAACTTTGTTAAGGAAGGTTCTTACCACGAAGCCTGGGCTAGCCTTAATTTGTAATCCCCTTACCTCAACTTTTCAAATTCTGGGATTGTCTACCCATAATGTTCAGCCTTAAAATTTATTCTTACATTTTTAAAAGGCTGCTTAATAAATATTCAAGAACTACCTTAGAGCCTAAAACATCACCTTGCTCTATACAGGTATCTCTTTCACAGCACTAATGGTAAAGCAAGAAAATTTTGAAGGCTCCATTTAGGTAATATACTCCAACAAAAATTGCACAAAGTTTCTTCACCCATTTTGGGGCCTCTGAGCAAAATAAATATGTTCATTTCTCACTGAGGCTCAAAAATAGTATAAAAGAACAAAAACATCCAAATGGCAGCTAAGAACTGTCTGTAATTCCAGCAGCTGACATCCTTACAGTTATACATGCAGGCAAAACACCAATTCACATAAAAAAAAAAATTTTTAAAAAAAGCATTTTTTGATAATGTACATTACTGAATTCTTACACCAGTAATAACTCAACATAAGCAGCAAGCTCAACACAGTGGGTGCAGACTCAGCTACTTAAAAGGACAAGGCAAGGAAGATAACTTGGGTCCAAGAATTTAAGGGCAAGCTGCACAATATAATAGTAAGACCACACACCACCCCCAACACACACACATAAACACCAAAAGGGGAGGGGGCAAACCAACTGAAAACACATTACTGTGTGTGTATGTGCCATGGCACACGTGGAGGCCCAGAGGACAGCTTTATGGAGTGGGTAAAATCACTTTTACAAGGATTCCAGAGATTGAACCGGGCCAGCAGGCTTTTTAAAAGACGCATGTGTCATGGCATGCATGTGGAAGTCAAGGAATAACCTCGTGACCCCCACTTTTCTCCTTCTACCTTATGTGAGTTCTGGGGATCAAAGTCAGATTATCAGGATGGCACGTCTGAGCAGCAAGAGCTTGTCACTGCTCCCTTCCCTCGTGAAGAGCTTTCACTGTGTATCCCAGGCTGGCCTGGGGCTTACAGTAATTGTGTGGTGCCTTAGCCTGGGTGCTGGGATTCTCAGTCTTTTATTGTAAGTAATCTCAGCACTCAGAAAGCTGGAACAGAGGACTGCCCAGGGCTCTAGGAGAGGCTGTGACAAGGCAAAACAAAACTTAAATTAAGTACTTTAAACATATTTGATAGGTGAGACAGCTCAGTGAGGAAGGGACCAGCTATCAAGCCTGACAACATGAGTGTGATCCCCAGGACCCACATGTAAAAGGAGAGAATTGATTCCTTCAAGTTTTTCTGACTTTTGCTTGCACATCCACACACACAAAATAAACAAAAATAGTTTTAAAAAAGTCTTGATCAAGTAACACAACCCCACATTTTGTACTTACCATTAGCCTTCAGAGAGGACAGGAGGCAAGCCATCATGCTTTTAGCAACGCTTGGGTCCGTGACTTTTTTGTGAATATCCATTTTTATCAGGGAAGGGAAGTTGGCAAGGAAAGTTTCTGGCAAAACTTCCTGTTCTTCATGGAAGCTCAACATTATTTTCTGCAGAAAAAAATTTTTTTTTAAATTTTTGACTTTCAAGTTATGTTTATCTCTAAGGACTCAGAAAAGGACAGCAGCATTAACTTTTCCAGCACGGAGAAGGAACTAGAACACAATTCTAAGGCTTCACATGATGACACACACTTTTAATCGCAGCACCTGGGAGTCAGGGACAGGCAGATCTTTGTGAGTTCAAAGCCAGCCTGGTCTACATAAGACCCTGTTTTGAAAAAAACAAAATAAATTAATTAAATGAAAATCTAATATTTATTCAGGACAGAAGTATCTTGAGTCCAAAGGTTCATAGTTAGCCAGGGCAATATAACAAAATTCCATTTAAAAAAAAAAAAAAGACAAATATTCAATTTGGTACTGTAAATTAGACACACTAGAAACAAAGGAAAGATGTTGGTAGAAGAATTGGTGAATAGTCTAGAATTTGGTTAATAGTGAGGTGCCAGCAGTGGCTTCTTGGGCTTTCTGAACTGTCGAAAAAGAACGAAGAGCAGAATAACAGAAAAATTTCTGGAAATCTACAAATTATTTAAAATAACTTTTAAAAAGTTTGTGTACTATATATACAAAAATGTGAATAAAAGAATCATGGTTTTTCCTTCAAAAACCATGTGTATTATTTAACTAAGATGAGCAAAGGGCTCACTGAAGCAGAGGAAATCCCATCACTCAACTGGACTGCTTGGTCAAGGACATGTAGATCATACCTAGAGTAAACCAACCTGTACTTGCCTATTAAGGAACCTGAGATTACCATCTTTTTCCTGACAGCATCCCTTAAGAATGAGGGTTTTTAGCTTGTTTCTGTCTGTGCAAAAGCAGATCTGGGCCACCAGTCCAGGCTTAGGGCTTATGTCACTAATGGGGACTCATTCCAATCCTGTTGGTCATAGATGCTGACTGCTCCAAAGAGGTAGCTATTGCTATCCAAGGGGCCATTACCTTGGTCAAGCTTCCATTGTCCTTGGCTACTGGGGGCACAAGACTGGCAAGCCCTAAACTGTCCCATGCAAGATGACAAAGTTCTGTGGTTCCACAGGCAATGGCATCATTTCTACTCCTGTGCCCTAAAAGCTGCTGCTAACAGCCAGTACTAATGACTACTACACATCAACTGTTACGAAGGGCAACTTTGCCAAAGTTTATTGCTATCTGATGCCCCAACCTCCAGAAAGAGACTATGTTCACCAAGACTTCCTACCCAGAATTCTCCGACCACCTTGTAAAAACTCCAGGAATATAAACTAAATTAAGACTGTTAGAGGGGGCTGGAGAGATGGCTTAGCGGTTAAGAGCACCGGCTGCTCTTCCAGAGGACCCGGGTTCGATTCCCAGCACCCACATGGCAGCTAACAACTGTCTGTAGTTCCAGTTCCAGGCAAACACCAAGGCAAATAAATAAATGAATAAAGTTTAAAAAAAAAAAAAAAAAAGACTGTTAGAAAAGCAATCCCTGCCGAGTGGTGGGCCTTACCTGTCTGTAACATTTGGGGGTGGAGGGAGGAGGATAAGGAGTTCACTTGAGGACAGCCTTGACAACATGTGACTGACCCTGTCTCAAAATAAAAGGCAAAAACCGAGAAGAAAGCGCTGGAAATACGGCTCAGCAGATAAAGGCTCTGGCTCATTCTAAGGAGCCCAGCACCACATCGCAGCACACAGCCACGTAACTCCAGGTGCACAGAACACATGCAGACAAAACACCACAAACTCTTAAAAAAATTAAAACAAGTAGCACTTGAGAAGCAGAGGCAAGCAGATCTTTGAGTTTGAGGCCAGCTTAGTCTACAGAGTAAGAACCAGGATAGCCAGGAAAGTTAAAAAAAAAAAAAACAAAAACCTGTCTTGAAAACAAAAAACAAGATTATAACTTATAAGTACAGCACACTAAATAAACATGTCAGGCCACAGAAGGCCATAACTTTAATCCTGATCAGCATGAAAGTAAATAAATAAAACTAGTTAAGAAAACACTAAGAAACTGGGTGCGGTGCACATGCCTTTAGTCTCAGTACATAAAGAAGCAAGAGGTCAGCCTATGTTGAGTGTTCCTTAAGGAAAAAAGGCACTGTAAACTTTTACCTGTTCTTTCTTTTGTTTATAACATAATTCCCCTTGTCATCCTGGCTAGTCTGGAACTAGTTATATAGAGCAGGTTAGTCTCAAACCACCAGCCTCTGCTTCTTGAATGCTGAGAAAAAAGTGTGTGCCACCATGACTGGTGATTTTTACATTTTAAGTTCTTAAAATTATCTTAATATAAAACCATTGTATTACCTCAGCCTCTGAGAGCTCTTTATCACCATTTGGCTTGGTGTACTTCTCCTGCATGAAGGGAATCCAGGAAATTTTACATTTTTTAATGAAGGGGGTCACATCTACAGTGCCTAAGGCATAACCACAAATGCCATCTTCATCCTCTAGGACAAAACAGTAATCCAGGCTGAGGGAAAGCAACCCTCCTACTAACCTGCACAGAAGGGAGAAAGCTATAGTAAGCTTGTATATTATTAACACAAAATTCACAATTCAGTGATACAAGGTTCAACGTTATTTTTTTATTATTGATTTATTTTTAAGACAGGGTTTCTCTGTGCAGCCTTGGCTGTCCTGGAACTTGCTGTGTAGACCAGGCTGGCCTCAAACTCAAGGGATTCAACTGTCTTTGCCTCCCAGGTGCTGGGATTAAAGGTGTGCTCCACCATAAATTGACAGGTCCAATGTGCTTATTATTAGTCTATGAAAACTACCTGTCCTATAAGAGAAACTGAAAATAGACATTTATTTACATTCATTTTTAGACTTAATTAAGAGTAAACTGGAACCTAAATAAATAAATTTCTCGTCAACACCTCCCCTTAACCAGCTATATGAATTATCTATTCCCCAAACCCAACAATTGTCACATACTTGTCTCCAATAAGGTCTGGCTGACTCTGAAAAGGTAAGCCCACTCCATCATCATACATTTCTCTGCAAATCTTGTACACGGAAGCCTGAAAATATAATCTAGTTAGGTAGCACACCAAGACAAATGTCAAAAAGAATAATTATAAATAGCCATGTGTGGTAGTGCACATAGGAATCTGAGGCAGGAGGATTGCAGGTTAAAAGTGGGTTGATTGATGATCTACATGTTGAGTTTGAGGTAACTATGGATCACACAAACCGTCTCAGACAATTACAAGTCTAGAAGGGGAAAAAAATGTAGCTTATCAAGAACACCATGAGGGGGTTCACTTTTTTTTTTTTCTTGGATGCAGGGTTTCCTTGCATGGCCCTGGCTGTAACTCATTCTCAAACTCAAGAGATGCCCCTGCCTCTGCCTCCCAGATGCTGGGAATTCAAGGTGCAAACTACCCCCACCTGGATAGAAAATTGAGATGGGCATGAAGCTCACTAATACAATACCATCTAGCACATGCATTTGATACCTAGCACTAAAATTTTACTTATTAAATCATACCTGTAAAGGTAAGTAGCACGGCACTAATAAAGACTGAAAACTTTTGCCGAAAACCTTTAACTTTTACTATTTTCCAAATAAACTGTGTATATTTGGTCCAAGTGTGGAGTATGTGTACTTGAGGGCAGGTGATCTGATCCCCAGAGAGCTAGTTACAGGCAGTTGTGAACTGCCTGGAGAGAGGGTACTGGGAAACTGAACTTTAGCCCTGCTCTGAGAGGATGGCTGCTGTGCTCTTAACCACTGAGCCACCTCTCCAGCCGCAAGGTGGGTTTTGAAAGTAAATTATAGATTGAAAAGCCTGTCAACTTTTTAAGATACTCTTAATCTTCATCTTTTTTTTTTTTTTTTTTTTTTTTTTTTTTAAAGAACAGGATCTCACTACATAGCCCAAGCTGGCATAGACTAGACCCTCTGGCCTTAGACTCAAGTTCTGGGGGCTAAATTCAAGGGCCACAAAGACCTGCCTTTTACTTTTTGGAACAATAGTTCCACAATGCTTTAAACACATCAACTGTTTTTAAGGAGACTTGCTTACTTTCTTTACATAGCTGGTTGTCAACAGCCAGTAGCAATTTACTACAGAAAATTCAAGAACATAAGAGAGAAAATCAGTGAAGGATGACACATAATTGTAACATACTATTTGTAATCCCTACTGTGAATTAGGTATTTTATTAATCTACTGGGCTTTTTTAAAGACAGGTCTCACACCATTGCTCAGGTCTTAGATTCACTATGGCCCAAGCTGGCCTTGAACTTGCACCAATTCTGCCTCAGCATCTTGAGTGCTAAGATTGCACCCTTGAGGGGGCTGGAGAGATGGCTCAGCGGTTAAGAGAACTGTCTGCTCTTCCAGAGGACCCGGGTTCGATTCCCAGCACCCACATGGCAGCTAACAACTGTCTGTAGTTCCAGTTCCAGGCAAACACCAAGGCAAATAAATAAAATAAAGTTGTTTTAAAAAAAAAAAAAAAAAAAAAAAAGATTGCACCCTTGAGCCACCAAAACTTATCTGCCATTTGACTTTTTAAATGGATACTTCTCTGCTTTCCCCAAATACTAGGGATTGAACCCAGACATTCTATGTGGTAGGCAATAAAATGCTTGGTATCTACCTACCTCACTTAGGATTTGAAATTTTATTTATGTGTATGTGTGTTTGCCTGCATGAATGAATATATGTACCATATATGTACAGGAGCCCATAGGACAAAAATCAGCTTTGGATCCCCAGGAACTGGGGTATAAACAGTTCTGAGTTGCCATGTGGGCGCTGGGAACTGACCTTTGGTTCTCTGCAGGAGCAGTATGTGTGCTTAACTCTTCCCAGTTCAAACCTTGCGTTTTGTTTGTTTTTAAGAGTCTACGTAGCCCTGGCTGGCTTTGAACTCAAGATCCGCCAGCCTCTGCCTCCTAAGTACTGGGGTTAATGGTGCATGCCAACACACCCAGCCTTCATTTTGAGTTTTTAAGAGGAAGAATTAAAAGACTCAAGTTATTAAAAGCTCTAAAGAAGAAGCTAGAGAGATGGGCTGGAAGTTAAGAGCACATAAGCTTCTCTTCTACAAGTCTTGAGTTCAATTCTCAATAACCACATGGTGACTCACAACCATCTGTAACAAGATTTGGTACCCTCTTCTGGCCTGCAGGCATCAGGCAGAATGTTGTATACATAAAAGATAAATAAATCTTACATACAAAAAATACTAAAGAAAGTATATGCTTAGGTTCCCCCTCAAACTGTTACTAAATTTACTCCTCTAGGGTTCAGTGTCTTCGTATTCCTTCAGGTTCAGTAATTCCAGGGTTCAACTAACTTCCTCAATCTCTGGAATCCCCCCCTCCCCTCTGCCAAGGGCTGTATGTCTAAAGTTTGATCCTCAGCAGACAGGCCTCTGGAAGGTAGTGGAAAGCCTATGGAGGTGAGGCATCCTTCCTGGGAGTCACGGGGTAAGCAGCAGCTTTACCCTGTTCTCCACTCACCATGATGTAATGCCACACAATGATGCAGCTGAGCTGGCTGCCCACAAACAAAACCATGAACCAAACAAAATCATCTTTTTTCTTTAGCTCCGTAAGTATACAAAAATTATTGTTCAATAGCTTAAGACACAGCAGGAATTCTTGCAACCATCTAGTGCAAAGGTAAATGAGTACTTAACCATATACCAAGTTGATAGAAAGAAAATTACCTCATCTTTGGGAAAATAAGGTCTGATAGTATAAACTTTGGAGGTAGGAGTCAATGGGGGTGGTTGAAAAAAGAGATCATTTGCCCCATCAATTGGCAATAAACGCTGTAGGAAGGAAAAAAAGAAAGACAGATTAGTGTTGAGAACATATCCATTTCTTTCAATGAGTGTGCACTGCAGATTTCCAACTTAACATTAACTTGCTACTACAGGCAGACCTAAAGAAGAGGGTGCACTATACTTTACTAATATAATACCTCTTTCCTGGGGGAGGGGTGTTTCGGAATAGAAATCACTCAAACTGACTTACACTGTTTTAATGGCATATTAATGAAAATTTAATTTTATAATCAAAACAAAAAACTACTCCAATTATGACATAAATATTTGTCTTAAAAACCAATCTTTAAATGAACCATCTTTCTACTACAAGATGGCAGAACAGACTGTGAGGAGGAGAGGTTTGGTCTGAAGAGGGTTATCTGTCCAGGAGACGCTTTATCCCCAAAGCAATGCGCTTCAGTTTGCTGTGCGCAGCAGAGCACCTGTTGGGGGGAGAAAAGTAGAGCGCCTGAAAGTCCATGAGCAAATCCCCACAACACAAATACCTTATATTTGGTTCAGACTGACACTAGCAGTCTTTTATTTTTAATTATTTTAAAGTACATTGTATTTACTAAGTAACCGAGGAAGTACCCTTTAGCCTTTTATTGCCCACTTGCATAACAAGCCATCATTTTTTGCTCATGGAGTTTCCACTGGCAGACAAGCATGCGCGCATTGTGCATTGCGGGCGCAGATTTAAATGCTGTGCGACCTGCAAAGAAACAATGTGAAGTGTATACCTAGAGCCGCTGCGCTTCGCAGGCGCGGGGGATTGACAGCATCTCCTTCAGAAATTACTGTGAAAGAGGAGGAAAATTTGATTTAAAATTCAGCTATGTAACTAAATTAAATTTGGGACTAGAAAGCCTTCGGCAGACCAATCCTTCCAGCCATCTGATGCGCAACATAATGTTTCTCATAAAACAAAGAAAAATGTCAATTCAGTTGTGAATTCATAATGATACCTGGAACTCTCCTGCTAGACCACCTCTAAAGGCCCAGGGTTCTTGGTCTCCAATTAAGAACTGTGCTGAAGAATGACTACGACACCCTGTTGAGATCAGATCCAAGCGAAGAACGTTACGAGAAAGGGGATTTCCTGAGGTCTCAAATGTCCAACAAACTAACACACACTGGAAACAGCTTTCTAAAAGTACTAATCCAGGGTTTCAAGGCAAGGCTGTGATAATAATTATTTTTAAATTTACAATGGCATTTCAATACTCCTCCTATTCCTTCCTCCGATTAATGGAAGCCAGTATTATCAGTTCTATGTTTTAATTATTGGAAGGAATAATTAGGTTATCCAAGTTAAGTTTCTCTATTCCTTACGGACAGCAGTAAATCAAATAGCTGCTTATCTACCATGAAGTTCTATAATTATAAATTAAAATAAATGAGCTAAAGACATTTTATTATCACAGCCCATAAAGGAACTGAATTAAGCCTGTCTGAAGTCACATTTTACATTTTGGGAATGATACAAGAAAGGGAAAGGGGAGTTTAGTCTTGTCAGAAAACTTAAGGTCAGCAGAATACTGTTGAGATAAGCCAAACACTAAAGAATTTGTTTTTCACAAACAAGGACAAGTTCAGATGTGGCCAGTTAGAACATCACTCTGCCAAGACCTGAGAACAAGCCAGTTACGTTCACTAATTTGTCCAGAGCTAAAAAACACACTTTTCTTAAGTGTGACAGCGTGTGGTTTTTCTAACCACCTGCCATGACATTAGCAGTAAGATGACCACATGTATCAAGTGGCAGGCTTTGAGCCCAGGTGTCAGTTCTTAAGCTCATCTCTGACCAACCTGGCAAGCAGTAAAGCCAACAACAAAGAGATAATTAATAGCAAATGTTTGGGAACCAACTAGAAATGACCTGGTTTTCTGACAAGACCTAGCAGCGCAATATAGTTCTTTTCCATTGGAAGCCAGCACTCTACCTCCTGTTTAAGTTAACGGTCTCATCAGTACAAGATACAGTGTGCTAGTCAGACAGTCCCAAAGCAAACCAATTTGTGTTGACAATTCAGCCCATTAAGAGATCATGTCTAGGTTTGTTATGTTTTAAGGGTAGGGTTATTTATTTAAAAAGAAAAAAAAAAGGAAGAAAAGAAAAAACAAACACAAACCTATAAAATATAGTCTTTGTAAAATAAGCATGAAATGGGTCAAGATTTAGACTATAAAAAGAGCTTGCCCCATTCTGTAATTCAGTGATTTACACTGTAGAGAAAGAAAACAAAAACACTATACTTCTCAAACTTGAAGTTCAGCCAATTCCCTACCCTCCACTTTGAGACTCTAACATAACTAGCACTTCCAGCTCGTACAGTAAACAGCTGCATGTACGAAGAGCTGTGTGAATGAAAACACGGTTAATGCCTCACACGCTGCGCAAACGTGACTTCAGTTGCATCTACTGCCCTGATCCACCTGAGCTACCTCACACATACAGCCTCTCAACTTAAACTAATTAATCATGACGCGCTGTGAACATCTGCCGCTGTCCATCCAATAGTAGTAGACACTTGTGCTGAGGATTCTCCCATCTGTACACAATGGGGAAGAAGATAATAGAAGTCGTTAGTAATCAACAGTACTGCATAGCCACATTCTTTAAAGGACTGAATGCCAGCTGGACTGGAGAAAGGAAGAAAAAGATTTTTTCATCACAGAGTCCCTGAAATTGGTCATGAAAATACTCTCCCTGTCTTGGGCAGTTATACAACTACACAGATGTGATGGTGGTTATTTAAAACTACAATGTTCTGGCCTTGAGATTGTACCAACTGGGAAAATTACTCTCTGGCAAAGATAGCCTGAGAAGAGAAAGAAACAATATATATAATAAAATTCTTGAATGGGAGGGTGTGATACTGAAGGTTAAACCTCCAAATATAATATTTTAAGTAATAAATCCTCAAGCTCAGTAATTTGGATTTCAGGTTCAAAATTCCTAGGGGCCTTAGAGACTTAAATGCAAATCCCTGTAAGGATTAAATAAATGGCAAAAAGCCTGAAGGCAAGTGCAGAGATTTTCCCTTCATGAGCCTGAAGAGATGTCTCCACCCAGACAGAGCCTTCTATTGGCTGCTGTGCTAACACACAGGAACACAAAGGGAATTCTCAAGTTTCTAAACCAATAATTAGAGATTCTTCCCTCTTAATATTAAGAGTCCAAAGACATTTGGGTGGAGATTTAGAAAGCTGACAACTAAGATGATGAAAGCCCATCATAGTACTTGCTTGCGACTACTATGAAAAATGACAGGTCAGTTAGCTTTGCTGCCTGCTGTGTGCTGTCAGTCCATTGCACTGAAAACCTGGAAATGAAATGAGGTCCCTGGAGAGACTTGGCCATGCTGGTGCTTTTTTTTTTTAAAGAAAAAAAAAGTTTGGAAACTTCCAAAAAGAAAAAAAAGAAGCACACAAAAGTCCACTGGATGAAGCACAGCTGATAGGGGACTATAATCTCCATTCCATGCCAAAATCAATTACTTGGTAGAGGGATAAAGAAAGAGCCACATCAAGTAATACCAAGTAGCACCAGAATAGCCTTCCACTAAAGCTCGCATGCGCACAGGGCTGGGAGGACAGCTTCCTCTTGCCAGGCCCCTGGGGTAACTGCAGCAGTTCTAGAAAACACAGCACTAATGTTACCAAGACACAGCAAGCAGCAGGAAGCTTCCAGAGTCACATCTCATAGAGTCTCACCTCCAAATCAGGTCAACAGAGGGCTCAGCGTTCCATCCAGGAAGCATTCAGTCAGAGCATGTTAAAGTCAGTACTTTCTAACATATTTTCAAGGTATTTATGGAATTAGCCCAAGGGAGAAAAAGTAACATACTCAATAAAACTATAAAAACAAGTTTTTCAACTATGTTCACCTTTAAGAAAAATCTAGGCAAAGAATTGAAAACCATGGAAATTTGCCAATTCCTTAAATGGTTTTCTCCCTGTGGGATAATTTTTTTTTTTAAGTACAATACATATGAATGAGGAGGTAAGATTATTGCTGTTGCACCTACCTAACCACTGTACAAAAGACTTCACCATAGACATTATACTCTTGATATCCCAAACATAGGAGTACATGTCATAAAGGATTGTCCTGTTGGCACAATTGGAGAGCCGAGTAAACATCCCCATCACCAGTGAACACATCTCTTCAAACTTGGCTGCTCGTGACCGCCATTCTTCAATCTACAGATCATTAAAAAGATGAAGGACAACAACTTTAATAAAATAATCCAAAAGTTACAAAGTGAGCTGTTGATCCGCCACATACAACTTATCTTAAATATTAGTGAATCACTGATCTAAACTCTAGGTGAGTAATTAGTTTTATCTCCTGAAACTGACAGAAAACATCTAAAACAGACTTTCCTCCATCTCTACCTAGTCAAACTGAGAAAGCAAGGGTACTAGATACAGGAAACTCGCCATTTACTTTAAAGAACGTACTTTCTAACCTGTGGCCAACTTCACACTAGTTACTAGTATAACCACTCCAGTGTCTCAAGGGTGGAGAGATGGCTCAGCAGTCTAGTGCACCCGTACGTAACTCCAGTTCCAAGAGATGTGATACCTACCCTCTTCTGGCCTCAGGGACCACGCACATATGTGATGCACATACATACATTCAAGCAAATTATTCATACTTATGAAATAAAAAATAATTTCCTCACAGCAATGTGGCTGAGGGGAGAAAGGAAAAAACACAAAACTTGGTTGTTTTGGGAGGTTAGACAGGGTTTTTTGTTGCTGTTTTGAGGCAGGCTGATCAAACTCTCCTGCTGCTCCCATCATTTAAGCGCCAGAACGACAAGAACTTGTGGGTGCTTCTTTGTAGCAGGTGAGAGGCTTTCACAACCTCAACACTTAGGAAGCTGAGTCAGGAGACCAGCTGGCACTACATGAAGAATTTGTCTCAAACCTAGGAAACCCAAATCAGGTGGCTTACAACTGCTTCTAACTATAGCTCCAAGGGATCAAAATACCTCTGGCCTCTGTGGGAACCTATATTCATGTCCCTACACGCAAACACAAACACAGACACACATACCCCCACACTCAAGTACAAATGAACCTTAACCACTCCAGTTAATCCCCACACTTGGAAGGCAGAGGCAGATGGATCTCTGAGTTCCAGGCCATCCTGATCTACAGAGACAGAGTTGTTAATCCCCACACTTGGAAGGCAGAGGCAGATGGATCTCTGAGTTCCAGGCCATCCTGATCTACAGAGACAGAGTTCCAAATCAGCTAAGGCTACACAGAGGAAAACTTGTCTACAAAAACCAAAACCACCACCCCCACCAAAAACCACAAACATTTTAAAATATGTTTTAGGCACCGTAAATACACCTCTGTACATACCCAGTATCAGTGAGGAACAATTAATATACTCACTTTTTCAGAGTCTTTCCCCTTGCAATTGACACTAACAACACTGCTGTTTGCTCGAAGCCACTGAAATTCTCGTAACATCTGTGCTCCTTTGGGTCCATGCTCATAAGGAAGATAGAAGAGATCAGCAAGTAACTGCAAGTCCTCCAGAGTCACTGGCTCTGCGGTGTACAGAGGCTTCTCGTTTGGACCTGGCACAAACTGCTCCTTGTTTGTTTGTTCATCAGTCTGCATAGGAGCAATATCATTAATGCAATCTTCCTGCATAGACATCTCCGGGGATTTTGATTCGGCTATGCTCTCCTTATCCGTGTCCATTGGTTTCAATTCCTCTGCCATTTTAGCTTCTACAATTTCAGTTAGTATTTGATTGTCATTCTTGTGCTCAGACTCTTCTTGCTTTTCCACTACCATATCCATGGGCTCTTCATCTGACTGTTTCTTTTCTTCTTCCTTAGTCAGAGCCGAAGGTTCACCACTCAAAGCTGCTCCCTGGCTCATAATGGGCTCCTGGTAAACTGTTGTAACAACAGTCGTGGCATTTAAAGAGGGTGCTGCAACTAAAGGAGTCCCATCAACTACACTTGCCTTAGCTCCACTGTGTGCAACCTGCCTACCTACCAAGGGAGAAGGGAGAAACGAAGGCAACCAGAATTAGAAACAGAACAAATCACACTTACCAGACTTTAAGAAGTGCCGCCAGCCCCCACTCCCTCCCAGGGAGGCAGCTCACTAACTTAAGGAAGTTGCCACCAAGCCTGATTACATGAGTTTGATCCCCGGGACCTGACATAGAAGAATGACTCTTCAAAGTTGTGCCATAGTATGCATGTCTGTATATGCATAAAATAAATCAATAAATGTAATTACTTAAAAACTTGGCACGATGGCATGCTCTTCTGAATACTGCAGACAGGAGTGGTGGCACACACTTTAATACCAGCACTCAGTAGGCAGAGGCAGGATCTCCCAGAGTTTATGGCCAGTCTGGTCTACACAGTGAGTTTCCAGGAAAAACAAGGCTTCAAAGGGAGACCCTGTCACAGAACAAAACAAATGTAAGCTGCTTACAGAGAACTGGAGTTCAATTCCCAGCACCCACATCAGGCTGCTGTACTATCTGTATCTGTGGCTCCAGGGGGATCCAATACCTGTAGGGCACATGTATGTATGTGTGTAAACCACGAGTATATACAGATGACAGTGAGTTGATATATGTAGAGGCCTGAACTGAAGACCTCTCCAAGAGCATGGAGTACTCTTAACTACTATGTCATCAAGGCTTACTCTTGCAGGCCACACAGGACTAGATAGAAAACCCAAGCAACCAGAGGCTTCTAATTTGTAACTTCAATTCCAGAGCCTCTATTACCTCTTTCCAGACCAAACTGGCACTGCATACACCCGGTACACATATATACATGCAAGCATAATATTCACACACAAAGTAATTTTTTTTTAAGAAGCTGGGCATGTGCTGGGAGGTGGTGGCACACGACTTTAATCACAGTACTTGGGAAGCAGACGCAAGAGGATAGATCTCTGTGAGTTTAGGGCAGCACAGTCTACACAGTGAGTTCCAGGGCAGGCTCCAAAGCTACAGAGAAACCATGACTCCTACAAACCAAAAAAGCTTGGCATAATAATAATAGCACATGCCTAAAATCCCAACATTTAGGACGACCGGGAAGGAACTCAATGACATTCCTGGATAAGCAGCAAGTTCTAAGGCAGCTTGGGCTACATGCCAGCTTTAAAAGCTGGCAGCAAAATTCAATGACACTTTGTTTAAAGTTAAGGGGCACTGACAGTGCACTTTGTGATTCAGCTCTATAATCCAAGCTCCTTATCAAACTGTCGAAGCCTGTGTGGTGGCACAAATCTGTGTTTCAAGAATCAAGGAAGTGGAGGCAGGAGGATCAGAAGGTCAAGCACATCTGTAAAATACATGTCAAGTTAGAGGCCCATCTGGGCTACATGAAACCGTATCAAAAACCAAGTCCTAAGGTGGATGGTTAGCATCTGAATGCACAGGCGAATGTGCATCCACACAATCATACACACACACACACACACACACACACACACACACACCCCAAACTAAAAGCTGCTGGGCTGGGACAGAGTTAAACGATGGACCATCTGTCTAGCATGCAGAGACTCGGAGCTTCACTTCCCAAGAGCACCCCCCGCCCCCACAAAGCCCAACTCACTGCTGTACTGATGCGGGACGCCGAACTCCTGCAACCACTCCGTTAAAGCTAGCTTTAAAGCCATCTGTGGACTATAGAGCATATCAGTTTCAATGTCTTCATCACTGCCTTCATTTTCTAACTTTATCTGTATTGAGACAGTACTGTCTTCACTGTCAGCTGGGAGGGAAAGCACAGAAACAGTTTTGATTACAAAAGCCTCTTCTTAAGCGAGGACGTATAAATTTCACTTGTTGGAGTACAAGCAAAGCAGCGAAAAACTAAAACAAACCAGCATAAAAGACAAATACAAAATCCTCCAATAACCATTTAGAAAGTCACCTACTTGCTTGAGGTTCCAACTGAAGTAAGCATGTTAGAACCATCAGACAAGTTGGTTATAAATGTCTGCTAAATACCAATCAATGATGACATGGCAATATTAATTAATAGCATCCTTTACATAGAGAAAACACGCCTGAGCCTTCAGGCACTTACAATTTCATTATTAATAATTCATCAACATATAAGAAGAGAAACAAGTCTTGCTTTCCTTATTTGCCTGCACAGCTGAGTTCGGCTAATCTAACATCTATCCCTTCATGTCACTATGCTTTGTTTAAAAGATGTAGGAGTTAAATGCTATGCATGCAGGCAGTATGGAGATAATAATAGCCCTAGTTCTGCCTCTTGTTGGGGTGAAAGAGCCAGCACTGACCAAGCCATAAAAGGACCCATTAAATTCAATAAAGAATTGGAAAGCTCAGAGGTTAAGAGCACCAACTGCTCTTCCAGAAGTCCTGAGTTCAATTCCCAGCAACCACATGGTGGTTCACAACCATCTGTCTTGATATCTGGTGCCATCATCTGGCACACAGGCATAGTGGAGGCAGAACGTTGTATACATAATAAATAAATCTTAAGGGGAAAAAAAAAAAAAGAATTGGAAGAGGGGAACAGAATGGCAAACAATTAACTGCCACCAGGGGGCATGACCATAATGTACTACTAACCCAAATTTCATCAGACTAACTTCAAAATTCTTAATTTTTATTTTATCATTTATCACATACCCACAATATGCCTGTGAGCACCCATTGCTGGCATAATATGGAGATCAGAGGATAACTTTGTTAATTCTTTCCTTCCCCTGGACAGACTGAACTTCAGGTTGCTAGGTTTTCCTAGTTAACACCTCTAACCCACTAACCCATCTTGCATGTTCTAAGTTCATTTTTTTTTTTTTTCTGGTTGTTTTTTTTATTTTGAGACAGGGTTCTCTGTATAGCTGTGGAATCTGTCCTGAAACTCACTCTGTAGACCAGGCTGGCTTCAAACTCACAGAGATCCGCCTGCCTCTGCCTCCCGAGTGCTGGGATTAAAGGTGTGAGCTTCAAAATTCTTATGACCAATATTTTCCCAGCTCATGGGCCTTTATGTGCAGCAACTTGACTTGATCCAGCTCAAATACATCTCAACACTTCAATAAACAAACACCCCACATTCTACTATTAGAGACCACAAAAAAATATCTGTTCAAGGCCACTCAGGCTTTTTTATGACTACATTTTAATAAAAGCTGTAACTGTGACAATAAAATACATGCTCAGCAATGGCTCCAGTTGAATGTACCTCTCCCCCAAAAGTCCATCACCAAATAAAGGATACTTACTCATCACTACATCCTTTCTAACTCCATTCATGTTTGATTTGTACCAAGTGGCAAGGGTGTGGATAGCAACATAATTAGCTTCAAATTCACAATTTGGATTAGTCAGCACCCCCTTTAACCGTGGGATGAGTTCTGTGGATCTTCCTTTGTAGGGACCCAGAAACAGTCTCTTCTGATCATAATCATTTGCATGAATATTATCCCAGATTACTGGAGCTCTCTTGATGATCTTAGAGACCTCTTCAATAGATTCTACTGGAATTTCTTTTGAAACAACTTTTGGACCTACAAATAATTTGTTAAAAGAACTTCCTTTATTTGCAGAACTTTGTATATGGTTCTTTATACAGTAGCAAGGCTGGAGAGATAGATCAGTGGTTAAGAACACTTGATGCTCTTGCAGAGGACCTAGGATGGGTTTCCAGAACCCACACGGTGATTCACAAGCCTCCTTAACTCCAGTACCAGAATGAGATGATCCCTTCACAGGCACCAGGCATGCAGGAGGTGAACATACATACATGCACACAGGCAAAATATACATTTAAAGTACATGAATCTAAAAGGCAAGTTTGACAGCCTGAGTTCAGTCCCACAACCTACAAAAGAGAACCAAATCCTACAAGCTGTCCCGACCTCTACATGCACACACACATACACAATAAATAAATGCAATAAAAAATGGACATAATAAGAGCTGGAAAGGCCAATCAATGACTGGCTCAGTGTATGAAACTGCTTGCCCATCAAGCCTGATGACACGAATTTAATTCCCAGAACCCTCATGGTGGATGGCTTCAGCTCCCATAAATTGTCCTCTGGCATACACACATATGCTATGGGGGGCAGAGGAGAACACACACACACAGTCTCTCTCATAAATTAAGTGTAATTTTAAATAAAGTATGTGTGAGTGCTTTGTGGCACACACAAAGCTGATGACCTAAGTTTAAGTCTGATCCCAAGGACCCACGTGGTGGAAGGAGAGAAATGGTCTCAGCTGTTCCCTGGCTTCTATTCATGTGCTGTAACACATACAATTATACACATAGACCACATACACAAAGCAAAAATATGCAAAATTTTTAAAATACCTAAGCAGCTTTTACATGTTTCCTTGTGTACACACTACCCTGTAAATTTCTCTCGACCCATCTCCATCCCCTCCCTAAGTTTTTGCAGTGACGGGGACTAAACCCAGGGTTTCATGTGTAGTAGGCTGATGTGATACGCTACTGAGACTCCAGCTTCCTTGCCCCCCTTCTCTTCACTCACTTATTTATGTTGGCTTCAATCTCACAATTCTCCTACTTTAGCCCCCCCCACACACACACACGTACTGGGACAATCAGTGTGCATCAACCTCACTCAGCTGTTCAATTTTTCTTTCTTTTTTTTTATTTTGGAGGTTTTTGTTTGAGAGAGTCTCTCTTCATTTATAAATCATTAGGTATTTGACCCTCAGCACCACAGAAGCTAGGCATACTGGATATAGCTCTATTTCCAGAGCTTGGGAGGTAGATGCAGGAAAACCATTAAATTCAAGGTCATCCTTGCCTACACAAATTTAAGGCCTGGAATACAGAAGCCCGTGTCTCAAAAGACTAAAGTATTCACCTAGTAATAACAACCAGTTTTTCTAAGTCCTAGTAATAAAAGTTTTACTACACAACTCTTAAGGACTTACCTGTCCAAAGCACCTCAATTCCAGGCAAAAGCTTTTCACCCACAGTCCTTAAGTAAGGAGACTGAGATACATTTGGGTAACAGAAAGTGCCACAATATTCTGAATGCAGAGAGAAAATTAAGTCAGAATTGAAATGGTCATGAATTGGAACTGAGGAAAATGCTTAAAAATTATTTATTATTTGAATAAAAATATTCAAATAAAAATAAAATAAAAAACAGTATAAGGTTCTTTACAATACATAAAGGGAATTAACTCAGGCAGATGTTACATATAATAGTTCATACTATCAGATAGATATTCAAATTGGGTGGTGGGCCTGCTTGTCATGTCAACTCCAGAGCCCACAGCAGTTCAGAGACAGCAACTCTAGGCTAGACATAATGAAGTCATAGACCAGCCTCTCCATTTTGTTTTCTTGGAGAACAGGGTCTTTAGGCTACTCCAGCCTCCACTGGAGTAGGCAGAGTTCTTCTTGCCTCTGGATTACTGATATGCATCTCTATGTTTGCTTTAAGAAACAACAACAACAACAAAAAAAAAACCAAGGTCTCCCTATGTACTACATCAAGAGAGCCTTCAACTCATGACAGGCAGTGTGGTGGCATACACCTTTAATCCCAGCACTTGAGAGGAAGAGGCAGGCACATCTCCATGAATTCTAGGCCAGCCTGGTCCACAAAGGGAGTTCCAGGAAAGCTAGGATCCTTATACAGAAAAACCTGTCTCTAAAAAAACCAAAACCAAACGCAATAAGCAAACAAAAATAAACCCACAAAAAATGAGAGCAAAGTTTATAGAGGTGAATTGTGAGAGGTGACTAAGAAAGATTAAAACATTTTCAATGAAGAAAATTAAGTGGCACAACAGCTGCCCTTTCTATCCCAACCACTAAAAATGAAGCTCCCGATGAGGGCGGGAGGGATGAAAAGGAGAAATTTCTGGGCAGGAAGGGGGAACAAGCAGGAGGGAATAAAAGGTAACTAATTATATAAATTTAACTTTTTCCAGTTTTCATCCAATACTACTACTCTCCTTTACCTTGACAATGCAATGTTTCCACACTTCTAATACTAAAGTACGAACATCTCAAGACTTAAAATACCAAAGTACTCTAAGGCTCTAAATTTTCCCTTTTCAACACTTTGAGAAATGTCTTCTAAAAAGGTACTCCTTTTATACATAAAAAGAGGGATGGGATAGATCCAGTAAATGAATCCTTTTGTTTTATTCCTGGTTTTTCAAGACAGCCCTGTCTGTCCTGGAATTCGCTTTGCAGACCAGGCTGGCCTCAAACTCAAAGAGATCCACCTGCCTCTGGCTCCTGAGTGCTGAGGATTAAAAGTCTGGTTTACATGGATCCTTTTTAAGTTATGTATTCCAAGACTAGTTAAATATAGACGTATTATATACAATACCTGTAGGACAGAAGAGGAACGTTTCCGGTTCTCCTAGGTACTGATAAATTTCATTTGTGATAGAAACTTGTGCATGTGCAAAAGAACTGAACACCTCTTTATCTGCAGCACACATATTATGGTCAATATCATCAAAAAGCAAAGCAAATGACCTGCACCCAAACTGAGAAACCTTAGAAAAGAAAAAAACAACATGCTTATTAGTTCATCTTAGAGAAAAAAAATATATACTAATGGTTATCTCAAAGTCAAATATTTTCCTTGGAATATCTGATCTTTTACACTTTCAGTGGCAGCAATTCTAACATAGCTTGTGTTTTGGGGACCCAATTTTCATTTTGACCTGAAAGGAGTATATGTTTCAACAATGTCTATGAGGCAATCTAAGAATTCACAAAATTACAGAAGTATAAACACATAAACTCACTCTATGAAATATTTAGGCCTTGCTCTAGTCTTAGAAAGCAAATGAATCCTAATCAAGTCCTTTTCAGAAATGCCTAACTAGGCATCAGAATGAACACAATTTGATTAACAGAAAACTAATTTCCTCTTAAATGTTTATTCATGAGTTATATTAAAATTTTTTGGGGGAAGTGTGGTTATTGAAGCTAGAAACCTGACATTTGGTAAACAACTACTACATAGAGCCACGCCACACCCAACCTTTAATTTTTTAATTACTGTATGTAAGTATGTACCTCACAATACATGTGGTAGTCATACAAAACCATTTTGGGAGTTGAATTCTCTTACACCATTGAGGCAAGGTCCCTAGTTGGCACCATGCAACGTCCTACAAGCTGGTTGTTCCACTGAACTTCTGGGTAATTCTCCTATAAATCTACCTCCACTGAGTTGGAAAGCTGAGATTACAGATTCAAGCCACTGGATCCAGGTTTTTAAAGGCTAACTTCAAAAATTCATCTCATGTTTAGGCTTCTGCAGCAAGAGCTTTTAGTTATCCAGCCTTTTTTTTTTTTTTTTTTTAAGATATATTTTATGTGCATGATTCTGTCTGTATGTAGGTCTGTGCACCACATTTACACTGTGCCCAGAGACACCAGTAGAGAACATGAGATCCCCTAGAACTGGAATTATAGATAATTGTGAGCTGCCATGTGCTGGTGGGAATTGGACCCAGGACCTCTGGAAGAGCAGCCAGAGCAGCTCTTAACTGCTGAACCATCTCTGCAGCTGGCACCCCTAACCCCAGTTTTTCCCACTAGAGACAAGGTCTCTCTGAAGCTTTGGAGCCTTTCCTAAAACTCGCTCTGGAGCCTGACCCAGAACTCACAGATATATCTGCTTGTCTCTGCCTCCTGAGTGCTAGAATTAAAGGCATGTGCCACTACAGTTTAACTGTAGCTTCCCCTTTTTAAGAGGGGGTGTCATGCCCCAAACTGAAGGGCATGCTGACCTCTAGTTCTTACTAATTCTCTCACTTCGGCCGGCCCCTCAAATGCTGGACCAGGAGACCCCACACCTAGCTTCTCCCTGAAGAGTTTTACTAGCCATGTGACGCCCCAGTATGGACCTTTGCTGAAAGAATAAAACAATGGTGGCGCTCACACCTTTAATCTCAGCACTCAGAAGACAGAAGCCAATGAATCTCACTAATACTCTAGGTAATTTTTTTTTTTTTACTTGTAATAGCAGCAGGAAATCAATTTGATTTCCTTTTAACAACACAAAGCAATTAAGAAAACTCCATTTCAGTACTGAGTCAGAAAAAACAAGAATTACCTGGTCCAGTTTGCGTTTCAATGTTGATACTTCCTTAGGGTTGGAAAAGGTGATATCCAATCCTGGTGAAATAGCATAGATGAATTCTATCTCATATTCTCGTGCAGCAGAGATGAGAGTCATAAGTTGCTCTAAAGAATAGAGTCTTTGTTTTAGAAAGCAAAACAATGCTAAAGGAAATTGTGCTTCTTACTTTCAATTTATAGTAAGGGTTTTTTAATGTTAAAAATTAAAATTTAGAAGTATCATATTCATGTAAAGTATTTTGGTACACACTGATAATCTCGGAAACTAGCCAACTGAAGCAGAAGGATCAGGAGTTCAAAACCAGCCTCAGCCAGCACATAGCAAATTCAAGATCAATTTGGGCTATATAATAAAGCTATCTCAAAACAAAAAAGAAGAAGAAAATTCAGTCATGTGATAGCAGGCCATACAAAATGGCACAAGCCTGAAGTGATCTTTTATACAAAGAGAAAAGAACAAGTTTTATAAGCCCCATGTGGTGGCTCAAACCCATAATCACAGCCCTCTAGAGGCCGAGGCAGGAGGACAGTTGTGAGTCTAAGCCCAGCCTGCTACATACAAGTGAATTCTGGGCCAGCTTGGGTTATAAACTAAGATCTACATCAAACAAATAAAAAGTTAATTTTTATTTGAATCAATATTTTAAAAAGACTTTTTTTTCCTCACGTTCAAACAGTTCCTTTTGGGGGCAAATAAGTTAGTATTAGTATTTTTATTACATTTTTATTACTGTGTTTAAAATTTTACTTCTGTGTGCACTCATCACAATGTGTACACAGAAGACAGAGGACAACCAAAGATGTCAATTCTCCCCTTCCACCTTATGAGGCCTAAGAAACTCAAGTTGCCAGGCTTCATGGCAGGTCCCCTTACACAATAAACCATCTCATCAGCCTTGTTTAAACCCCCCTAATTATCAATTCCCTTACTGAATAAAAACCATTTCTGTTTCTCATAACATATGATAGTATAAATACTTTATTTTCTGGAGGTTATCTGAGTAAGTGAAATTCCTATGCTAAATTTACAGAACTCCATTAATCTACCCAACACTCTTGTCACACAGCTGTCACC
The DNA here is from genome assembly GCA_004025045.1 of Sigmodon hispidus. Classification (NCBI taxonomy): domain Eukaryota; kingdom Metazoa; phylum Chordata; class Mammalia; order Rodentia; family Cricetidae; genus Sigmodon; species Sigmodon hispidus. Next base: position 98,158 of record PVIH01005916.1, read on the forward strand.
CTATCTTCTACAGTCCCTCTATCACCAAGCCATCTCACCAGCCCTTGTCCCAAAACAACTCCCCCGAATTGTCAGTTCTTATACCAAACTCAAATCATTTCTATTTCTCACAATGTCTGAGAGGGATGAGCATGTTTTAGGGGATGAAGGAGTGTATATGAGTAACTAAAATTCCTATAGCAAATGCATTTACACAACATCATTTATCTACCAATAAATCTGTCATAGATATCACTTCCATATTACATTATCACTATTTCTCCATCATTCCAATCTATCTGAAGTTAGACTATGTAGCTCAGGTTGGCCTCAAACTTGTGGCAATTCTGCCTCAGGCTCCTAAATGCAGGGATTAGAGTACTGAAATAACACATAGTGCTGCCATGACTGCCTCTACTGCTTTGTAATTTGAAAAAGGAAAAATGCTTTTGTAAAACAAGCTTAAGTAAATAATTTTAATACTTCATCTCTATGGTATCTATTAAAAAAACAAATTTTAGTCTTTAAAATAAGAGGCAATTTTTAAAAAGTTTAATATCTATGAATAAAATTCAATAGTATACGATAGTCACTGAACTATAGTTTGAACAGTGATCACAAGATATTTGGCAATACTATCAGAAAGTATGCTAATGGCATATTTACTTACAGAGAACAGGAAACTGCACTAGTCAGAGGTCAAAAAAGTTTTAGTGGCTTCATGATAATTTAAAAAAACTTTGTGCAGTCACTGTCTTGGCTCCACCCATAACTATCTATCATGTTAGCTAAGTGTGTGCAGTACTTAATTCTAAGTACAAAATATTTATTCATTCACTATGTCACTAAAAAAACAGAGCCACTTGTCTTATTTACAAAGAAATCCATCTCTGCCTCCCAAACACTGGAATTAAAGGTATGTGTCACCATGGCTGTGGTAGCTTGAATAAGTAATGGTTCCCACAGACACATGTTTGAGTACTTGGTCCCCAGTTGGTGGAACTGTTTGGGAAGGATTAGGAGGTGTGGCCTTATTGAAAGTATGTTACTGGTGGCCATTTCATTCCCAGTAGCTTCCTGACTCCGCTCCAGCCTGCCCGCCTGATGTTATGTTCTCCATCATAATGGTTATATACTCTAACTCTTTGTAACTGTGAGCCTCTAATTAAACATTTTTTGTAAGTTATCTCAGTCATGTTTTGCCATAGCAATGGAAAATTAAAATAAACTCTAAAACTTAATTACATAAAATGATTTGATTAACTGAAGAGTTCCTCAAATAAATTTGTACTCAAAGCAGGTCTTTATTTCTTTCTCTAAATCCTGTCTCTGGATTTGGTACTTTGCCCAGTAGTTTGTGGTCTGAAGAACACTAGCACAAATAAAGAGTTCATCTCTGACCACAGAACAAGCAGAGTCAGACTGGCACATCTATGCACTACCCTCACAACCATGACTGCTACACCAACTGTTCTCTAGCTCATAGACTAGCTACCTGACAAGGGGAAACTAAAGTACAATTAATAGAACTACCTTAAAATAGGCCCCTCACTCACACATATATTTTGAACTCAATAGATAAAAAAATTACCACCAGGCCAGCCAGATGGCTAAGGATAAAGGTACTTGCCACACTTGACAGGCAGAATTCAATTCCTGAAACCTTCAGTTGGAAAAAACTACACATGTGCCAGTTCAGGACAAACATGTATACACAGACACACACATAAAGATTACCAGCTTCTTCCACTGAATACATCTCTCGCCAAAACATTCTATGTTTGTAGTCATCTTTTGGAGCATACAAGTATGTATTTAATTCCCATTTCTGAAGCCTTAAGAGAAAGAAAATTACACATGCATAAATAGGTAAAATTAATAGGCCATAAATGTCAATTTTTACTTTTTTAGGCATTCTCCTATCTCATGAAAAAGCAGAAATAGTATTCTGTTAAACATTATCAATGGAATTTTTAAAAATTTACTTAATTTTCTTTTTTTTTTTAAAGATTTATTTATTTATTATATATACAGTATACAGAAGAGCGTACTGGTACCAGATGTCATCATAGATGGTTATGAGTCACCATATGGTTCCTGGGAATTGAACTCAGGACCTCTGGAAGAACAGTCAGTGCTCTTAACCTCTGAGCCATTTCTCAAGCCCCTTAATTTTCTTTTATATGTATTGGTGTGAGTGTCAGATCCTCTGGAACTAGATACCAACAGTTGTAAGCTTTGATGTGGGTACTGGGAATGTGGAAATTGATTGAACCCAGGTCCTATGGAAGAACAACTAGTGCTTTTAAACACTGAGCCATCTCTCCAGCCCTTTCTTTACAAATTAAATATCACAAAATGCCATCACAGTAAGTCTTAAAAACACAATTCTCAATAAAAGAAACAAAGCCCCAAGCCTGTTCAACTTCCTCAGGAAAATTCCGAAACCACTATCCTAGGCAGACATAAGGGAGAAAAGAGAACACCCATCACACACACACACACACACACACACACACACACACACACACACACACTCACACTCTCGCCAGGCTAACCCAATGTGTAAGGATCACGAAACTTACCTTCTAAAGAGTTCTTTTCTCTGTTCCATTACCCAAGGTCTTCCATAAAACCCTGGAGTTAAAGGAAAATAAAATCACTCTCCAGTTTCAAAATGAGGTACAGCTTAAGAAAAAAGAGGTTATAAAACATGGAATCCCATTTTCTGAAAAGGCATACAGGTGCTGACAATGTAGCTTACTGAGTAAACAGCTTCATCTGCCAAAGGTCCTGGGTCTAAACCCCAGAACTGTCTTGAAAGAAAGAAATGGATAGAACACACCAGAATCTAAAAACTACTCAGTGAAACAGTGTTTATCTGTGAGGGAGGTCACTTATTCCCTCACAGCTCATAAACTTTCCTATTTCCTACTATGACATTACATATAGTTTTTAGTGAGACAAAATGTCTCTCTGTGTAGCCCTAGCCCTCTCTGGTTGGCATAGAGATTGCAGGTTTCCCTCAAACTTGTAGCAACACTCTCTTACTTCTGCCTATCAAGCACTTGAATTACAAGGAGTACCACCATGCTAGCTAATTAAGGAATTTTTATTGTCAGGAAGAACTCTTTTATGCTTGCTGAGGATAGAGACCTAGTTTAGTATTCATGAGATACATATTTCCAGCCCCACATAACACCTCCCTCCCAAACTCTAGAAATGACCCCAGAACCTTGACCATACTAGGCAAGCACACTGAGTAGAACTTTAAAGAGTACCTCTATCTTACAACCAGGGGCAAAGAGAGCAAACCAAAGCGTTAATGCTAGGAGGGAGACTAAGGTGGGCATGGTGCCTTGCACACAAGAGGCCAGGGCACAATAGCCTATATTTGAAGTCACCTGGACTACATAGTTCCACACTAACATAGGCTACAATTTGAGACCTTTGTTTCAAAAAACTAAGAGAAGAATTCAATTATCTGTAGAGGGTGACTTTAGGAGCTACATAAGGTAGTAAGATCAGAAAACTAGAAAAAGATGGGTGTGAAGCTTCCCACCCACACATACACAAGCACATGTGTGCACACACACTTTTTTTGGAGAGAAGGGGGTGTCTTCTATTAGCAGGAATATTCACAGGTTCTTCAGCCATTCCAGGCTTGGGTCCTGGGGGTGGCTGGGCACATTGGGCATGTTCCCATTATCTCAAACAGGCACTGGGTAGTTGTAGGGTGTGGACTGATTGATCATGGCAGCATACTTAGTGTAGGGGCTGATCATGGGCATTATAATTTTAGAAAGGACACCACCAGCACTGGCTCCTTTACCCAGGCATTCTTGAGGAAGGCAGATATTCTGTACCCCAAAAAGAACGGCACAACAGTCAACCATCATTAAACCCAGCAGAGCCTTCCATCTCACACTCCATGAGTGTCCTGCCTGCATGTGTCTGTGCACATGTATGTGGTACCCACAGAGGGAAAGGGGATGGAGACCTCGCTGGAGTTACCAACTGTGAGGAACCATGTGGATGTTAGAAACCCAAGGAGGTCTCTTCTGGAAGAATAACAAGTGCTCTTTACTTTACCAATGAGCCAGCTCTCAAGCCCCTAATTTTAACAATTTAATCTTCAGAAACTCTTTCAGAGACAGGTTGATGATGTGAGTTAACTGGACCACAAAGGGGAAATGTACTATTAGCAGAAGAGTAAAAAACCAACCAAGGTTTGTACAGCAAGAAAGAAATAAAAATGCTGGCAATAACTACAGTATTTTCTGGTCTTCATAGGAAGCTAACGCTGCCAACCAAGAAGTACTAGATAAACTGGTGCTGATTCCATGCTCATTTAAGAAAAATAGACATGTGGCAACGAGAAGAGGAAATGCAGAACTAAAGACAGCTCTATTTTAACACACTTAAGACTCACTTTTAATAATATTCAAAGAAGGGCTGGAGAGACGGCTCAGGGCTTAAGAGCACTGACTGTTCTTCCAGAGGACCTGAGTTCAATTCCCAGCAACCACATGGTGGCTCATAACCAACTATGATGACATCTGGTGCCCTCTTCTGTACACTGTATACATAATAAATAAATTTTAAAAAAACTATCGTAGTTCTCCTAAAATCTTCCTTCACTACAGCAAACCCAGTATGTCCAACCACAAAGCACTCATGTTTTCATAAATACTGACTCCACTAGGAAGTCTTCCTCCAAATTTTGTAAAAGTACATTTTGCTGGGCTGCTTCACATCTTACTGTAGCTACCAAGAATTTTCTCTCCCTGCAACTGATCTTTATCTAAAATATCATAACGACAATCTTGTATCTTTCAAAATAGGCTTATATGGTGATGAGAATGGAAAAGATGATGTTCTCTACCAAGAGTGGAATCCTTCTTTTAGCCTTTTTTGGTTTGAGTATTAGTTTTTATATTCTTCAGTAATGAGAAAAAAAAAGACACAAACTACGAAATCTTGGATTTGCCAAAAACATAAGAAAACTCAAATTACAATACACTTAAGGAAGAACTAAGTTCCTTCTCTGAGCTCAGTATCTGCCCATTCTTATTCAGAAATTGCAATATGCTATTCTGGCAACCTCCCCTCTATTCCAAAAAAATTCCTCGTTCCTTTCAACTGTAAATGAGAAGACAGTAATTATAAAAATTAAACCTTTCACTGAATCACTTAACTCTAACTCTCAGGAATGTTTTACTGGGATTTTCATATACACACACACACACACACACACACTCGTCAAATAACAACAACCGGAAAAATAACATTTTTCTCGACTGCATGAGTGGGTCTGCGGGGGGGGGGGGAAGGGGTTTTGCTGGAAAAAAAAGAAAAAAGAAAAAGAAAAAAATCCTAAACCTGGAGGAATTTGTAGTTCTATAGGCCTACTGCGCTCCCCTTCACTCCTAACGTACCTGTGTAGACTGAATTTCATCCCCCAACAAGGGTGGGGATGGGAGTGCAGCATCAATTTCCTCATTTGAAAGCAGATAACCCTGGGGACTGAGATCCCAAGGTACAAAGAAGTGAAACACTAGAGCCTGACAACAGGCTCCTTGCTACCTCTGCCTCCTCCTCCACCGTCTGCCTGGCTCGAAGCCCAAGGAGGGTGGGGTCAGGCTCCTGAACAGCCAGGAGAATCGGATTGAACCGGAGGAAAAGAAGTGCGTCCGCCGTCTCCACTCGCCTCCCCCACACCCTAACGTGTTAGCAAGGGCAAGCTTCCGACCTGGGGGAGCTCCATCAAGAATCCCCAGGAATGACTAGCCCACCCCCGGGATGGGAGGGACAGGTGCTGAGCACCGGGGAGGGGAGAACTCACCCTCCACCACGCCGCAGAGGAACCTGCGGGTCCCTCCGGCCGCTCCGGCCACGGCTGCCGCCCCGGCTCCGGATGGGTTCTCTTCTCCGGGGGCCGGAGCTGCTGGCGGCTCCAACGAAGGCCCCGAGGCAGCGGCAGGATTGGCGTTGCGCTCGCTCTCCCGCTCCTCCAGCGCCGCCTGGCTCTCCTTCTGCACCATCCTCCTGCTGCCGTCCCCCGCAGCTCCTCTTCGGCCTCGGTCCGTTGGGCCACAGGCCCCGGAGCCCTGCAAAGGGCCGCGGCTCCGAACGCGCGCCTCCCGGGCTCGGGCTCGGGCTCGTTCCCCTCCCCCTCCGCCCTTCCCCCTTCCTCTCCGCGGGGGCCCGAGTGAGTGCCCGGATGAGAAGGGCGGCGGCACCGGCTCGAGCCCTTTGTCAGCCGCTGCCTGCGGCTGGACTGGGAGCGGGAACCTCAGCGGAAGGCGAGGCCGCCACCGGGTCTTCACGGAAGGGGAGCCGAGGCACCTTCGGGCGTCCTCAGCGTCCGTCGCCCCCGAAACAGCCTTAATTCTCCGGCTGTTTGTCCCTGGAATCCCTAAGCCGCCTCTGCCGCTGCCTCTGCCGGCCGCTTCCTGTTTATCCGCACTGCGCCTGCGCCACAGACCGGCTCAGACCGGTCCCTAGCCCGGCTCCCCCTCCTTCCTTGGGATCAGCCCATTACGCTTTATTTGCTAGGGGGGAACAGAGTACAGGAGGCCGTGAACGCCGGAGAGGTAGGCGGCAGTGGGACGTACCACTTGGCTGGCCACCCTCCAGGATGCGTGCCGCTCTCAGGGACGCACCATTACCCCACCCGAAGGAGGGGAACATGGGAGATCGCGGCCGGCTGGGGAGTTTGGGAGGAAAGGGGGGGAGGGGGAAAGAGGCGTTTACTCTCTGTGCGCAGGCGCCGAAAAGATGCCTCTGGTCTTAAAGTGGTAGAACACTGACCTACTTAGGAGATTCTTGTAATAGTTTGGCTCATCGCGTCTGCCCGACCCACGTTCCGTTCTGTGAAGACACCATGCCAAGGAGCTCAGTTCACCCCACACTGTCTTGAGTCATTTTCTTCTCCTCCCTCTTCGGAGCTAACCCGTTTTAAATTGCGCAGGCAAGTATTTATTGCGTTTGCCTCACCCTGGGCTGTGGAACCATTATGACCTCATAATATGATTAAAACAAGCTAGTACACACAGTTTCTGCTTGACGTCCCCCTTTGCTTGTTTTGGGAAGTCAGAGGAGAGGCCGTGGTGTGAAATTCTCCAGACTGCGTTGGAGGGAAAAAAAAAAAAAAAAGACAACATTCCAAGCACATGAAAAACAAAAGTCTAATAAAGGTAGAAGGTGGAAGGCAGGTTTATTACGGCAATGGGGAGTGTACAGTGTGTGTAAGGGACATAATCCTTTTAGCCTTAACGTCAACATCTTCTGGGTACGCCTGCCTCTATGGACTTGGCTCCTGCTGTTTCTCCGTTTCCTGTAGTCCTCAGAGTGCACTTGACATTTATGTTTCTTAAGAGATCTGCCTCAGTTTGAGAACAAACCTCTCGTTTTCATTATTAAAGACTGTTTTATACTTCAACGTGGTAGCTCACCTTGTCGCTCCGGGGACGTTGATGGGGTGTGCATTACAGGTGTGCAATGGCATGCCAGGTTTATGCAGTGCTGGGTATCCAGCCCAGGGCCTTGTACATGCTGAACAAGCACTTCAGGGATTTTTTTATTTTTATTTTTTGTGGGTTTACATGCAATGGCCCATGGTGCAATCAGAGGACAACATAAGGAAGTCTGTTCTCTCATTCCCTTTGCAGAGATCCTGGGAATCAAAGTCGGGTTGTCAGGCTCGGTCTGGGCATGACTTACCCTCTGAGCTATGCCAGCCCCCCTTTCAGGATTCTTCATTTGGTGTGTGTGTGTGTGTGTGTGTGTGTGTGTGTGTGTGTGTGTGCGCGCGCGCGTGTGTGTGCCTGTCAGGCAGCAGAGGCAGTTGTGAGCCACACTGGACATGAGTGTTGGAAACTGAACTCAGGTACTCTGGAAGAGAAGTTCCTTAATGGCTGAGCCATCTCTCCAGCCCCCCCCCCATGTGAGAGCGTCTCAATTCTAGGTTGTTGAGATTGGAGTTAGCAGCCAAAAATAACTATTTTCTTCCTCCTCCCCTCCCCACTTCTACCCTCATAATGCTTGGGTTATAGGCATGCCCCACCTATGCCCAGATTTTGTTTCTTCTGTTACTCTTTGAGACAGTAAGTAGCCCATGCTAGTCTGCATGTCAGCATTCACCACCATTGCCAGCTGAAGAGCATTTCTTTTTCCTTCTGGGTGGTAATCTACACATTCTCCATGCATCAGAGGCTTCCCCCTGGCCTCTGCTAGTGGGGGCTGGAGAAATTGCCCCTCAGCTAAGAGCACTGATGCTCTTCCAGAGAACCAGGTTTGATTCTCAGTCCAACATGATGGCTGTCATCTCTAACTCTGGTTGGGCAGGGGGTGTCTGATGCCCTCTTCTAGCCTTCCTGGACACTGCACACAGTGGTGCACAGATATTTGTATATGACATTTATGCGTGGCAAAACACCCGTACACACAAAAAAAGAATGTAAAATTAAAGAGGTACTAGTATTAGGAAGCCTGTGATACCTATTTATGGGATAAATGAGATGGGCGCTTGCCTTCACAGAATATAGTTTAGCTACAGAAACAGACAATAAGACATTAGTTCAGTACAGAGGTTGGAGAAATGTCTCAAGAGGATCTGAGTTCAGTTCCCAGCACCTGCACATACACAATCAGCAGTGGTGGCACGTGATTTTAATCCCAGCACTTGGGAGGCAGAGGCTGATGGATCTCTGAGTTCAAGACCAGCCTGGTCCACAAAGCCAATTCCAGGACAGTTAGGGCTACACAGAGATGCTTCACACAGTGAATTAAGTAGTTGTCTAGTTAAACGCTGGTGGCTAGGACCAGGCAAGCTCAGCTGGGAGGGGGGGTGGCACATGTGTGTAACTGACTGCTCTTCTAGAGGACCTGGGTTCAATTCCCAGCACCTACATGGCAGCTAATAACTGTCTCTAAGTTCAAGATCTGGCACCCTCAGAGACATGCATGCAAAACACCAATGCATATAAAATAATAAAAATATTTAAAAAAAAGAAAGTAGAGCTTATTGTGGGCTGGAGAGATGGCTCCACAATTAAGAGTACCTATTGCTCTTCAGAAGACCTGAGTTCATTCCCAGCAGCCATCCTTAACTCCAGTTTTAGGAGATATAATGTCCTCTCTGGCCTCCATAGGCACTAGGCATGCATATAGTGCACAGCCATATATGTAGATTAAAAAACTTACATAGGGGGGCTGGAGAGATGGCTCAGCGGTTAAGAGCACCGTCTGCTCTTCCAGAGGACCCAGGTTCGATTCCCAGCACCCACATGGCAGCTAACAACTGTCTGTAGTTCCAGTTCCAGGTAAGCACCAAGGCAAATAATTAAATAAGTAAATAAAAGTTTTTTTTTTTTAAAAAAAAAAACCTACATAGATAGATAGATAGATAGATAGATAGATAGATAGATAGATAATAAACACAACTTTTTAAAAATGGAGTTTAGGCTGGGCAGTGGTGATAGGTCCTTAATCCCAGCACTCAGAAGACAGAGGCAGACAGATCTCTGAGTTCAAGGCCAGCTTGGTCTACAGAGTGAGTTCTAGGACAGCTGAGACTGTTACACAGAGAAATGATGTGTCTCCAAAATAAATAAATAATAGATAAACAAAAAGTGGAGTTTAGTTTATGCTTGTCTTCTCCATCTCAGTACATAACACACCACTTCCTTGCTTTTTCCAGACCATCCTGTGTGCTCTGGCTGTGGGGCACTTCTCAGCTCAATACCAGTTTTATTTCAGACTTTAACTTGGATTGACCCTAAAATCTGGAGTCTGGCTCTACACTTGATCCAATTATGTCCATGTTCATTCATCCAATGAACCAATCATTTATTAAAAATGGCAGACTAGGGGGCTGGAGAGATGGCTCAGCGGTTAAGAGCACCCTCTGCTCTTCCAGAGGACCCCGGTTCGATTCCCAGCACCCACATGGCAGCTAACAACTGTCTGTAGTTCCAGTTCCAGGCAAACACCAAGGCAAATAAATAAATAAATAAATAATAAAGTTTAAAAAAAAATAAGTCTATAAAAAAAAAAAAAGGCAGACTATACCTGGGCAGTGGTGGCGAATCTATTTAATCACAGCACTTGGGAAGCAGAGGCATGTGATGATATATATATATATATATTTTTTTTTTTTTAAAGATTTATTTATTTATTATGCATACAGTTTTACAGAAGAGGGCGCCAGACCTCATCATAGATGGTTGTGAGCCACCATGTGGTTTTGCTGGGAATTGAACTCAGGTCCTCTGGAAGAACAGTCAGTGCTCTTAACCTCTGAGCCATCTCTCCAGCCCCGTGATGATATATTTTATATTTAATAAAACCAGTCTGGAATATCAGAGAACAGATCCACACACAGTCAATCCAAGAAGGTCAGAGAGTGGTAATTTCTGCCTTTAATCCCAGCTAGGGGGTCGAAGACCAGAGTGGTGACCTACACCTTTAATCCCAAAACTCCAGAGACAGAGATCTTTCTGTGTTTCTGTGAATTCAAGGCTAACTACCAAATAGAAGTAGCCCACACCTTTAATCTTAACCTGGATGAAACAGCTGGGGGAAGAAGGTATTTAAGGCAGGCGTAGAAGCAGATTCATTTGTAGAAGCGACCAGGAGCGAGACTGAGGAAGCTGGAAGATAGTTGGGTGAGATTTGACTGTGGTCTGTTTCCTCTCTCTGATATTCCAGCCCCGCCCCTCCCCTCCCCAATCTGGCTCTGAGTTTTATTTAATACAACCAGAATTCGTGAAACAGGCAGGCAGATCTCTACACACACACACACACACACACACACTGGCAGACTTGGGATAGGGGTTAGAGGGTTAGATTTAGTTCAGGTACCCAGGAAACTTACAGGAATTTGAGTAAAATGGAGAAAACACACAACTACCTAATAAACACATGGCATGTATGAAGAAGAAAAAGCATAGAGCACCAGAATATCAGTGTCTCTGTTTAAACTATGCGTGGCCTCCATTGCTCACCCACTGGTATGCTGGATTTTCAAGTGGGGTGTGTGTGTGTATGTGTGCACACACGCACACGCATAGCAGGTGCAAAAATACATGGTGCACATGACTGTGAAGATCAGAAGACAACCTCAGGTGTCACGAAGTTGCCCACTTTGCTTTTTCAGACACAGTCTCTCACTGGCCTGGAACTCACAAGCAGGCTAAACTGGGCAGCCAAGGAACTCCAGGGGTCTGCCTGTCTCTACCTCCCCAGCACTGGGATTACAAGCATGTGCCACCATACTCAGCCAGTTTGTTTTGTTTGTTTAACACTGGAGTCAGGTTCCCATGGGCTGGCACTACTGAATGAGCGTCTCCCCAGGCCTGTTGGTTTCTGTGAGACAAGGTCTCACTACGTAGCCCTGGCTGTCCTGGGATGCAAGGTGTACATCGCTGCCCTTAAACCTGTGATTCCGCAGCCTCTGCCTCCCAGGTGCCAGGGCTCTGAGCATGCCTCGATCCATCAGGCCACCCACAAATCTTAACTTCCAGGCCGCCCTAAACAGGCTTGGGATTGAGTCCAGTCTAACTTTGTACCTCATACTTCCTAGAGAGCCTTGAGCTAGTCCACTTCCTCAGTTGAAAAGGGGAAACCTGAAGCCTGGGCGTGACAGTTTGTATCCATAACCCCCAACAATTGGGGAAGCAGACATAAGAGAACCCTGAGCTCTGGGTCAGCCTTGGCTACATAACGAGACCGATTCTGTTAGGCAGTCGCTGAAGATGGACCTTTCCTCACAATCAGCTTTGGATCCCATCTCCTGTTTCCCTGGCAACACTAGAACTGTGTCACAACTGCCTCTCCAAGGTGCCTGAGCTCACTCGGTGAAAGAAGAGAATGACTCCTGGTAAATTGCCCTCTGACCTTTACACATGATTGTGTGTGACATGCTAAAACCCTTTTTAAGATGTAAAATACCATATGAGAAGACAGAGGCACTAGGACTCTGTTGAGGCCCTTTTAAGGGAAAGCTGCTTTCTCTAGGTCAAAAGAATGGACTCGCTGTTTGGGTAGAACATTCCATTCCCTCACCCAAGGACTAGAGCAGTATATACTGTTGTCTCCTCCCTGAGAATTAACCCCACTGGAAGCTGATGATAACTTTTCTACTCACGTCCTCTTCTGGTCCAGCCCCATCCTAAGCATGCCTGCCTTCCAGGCTTTGTTCCTCTCTCCCCCTCCTCCTTGCCAGCCTCCTCTGCTGAACCTGCCAGCTTTCTTGGAGCTTAAGATGTGACTTGATTTTCTTCGTCTATTTCCTCCCAGTAGCTGCAGAGATTTACACCTTGCCAACGTTGGGTTTTATTTGTTGTTTTTTTCAAGCCTTGAGCTTAAAATTAAGAAGAAAAAAGGAGAATCTAATTGGACCTGACAATCACCTGCCCGGGACTACCCTGAAGAAAACATTCACTTGTAGACATAGAAAATAGGAGGAATCCCCTACAATCAGTGGTTCCTTGACTTTCCTAATGCTACAACCCTTTAACGTAGTTCCTCATGTTGTGGCGACCCACCATCACAAAACTATTTTCATTGCATAACTAATTTTGCTACTGTTGGGAATCATAATGTAAACATCGTGTTTTCTGATGGCCTTAGGCAACCCCCATGAAAGGAAACCCCAGAGGGGTCGAGAAGCACAGCTTTAACCAGTCACTGGTTCCCAGAGCTCCTCCTTCAGGGCGGTTGCTCCAGAGCTTCACTGCTAAACCTGCCAGATTTCCAGAGTTCTAACTCAAAAAGCATAGCTTTGCCGTTTCCTCTCTCCACCCCGCGTTTGAATGCCAGCCAAAACTCCAAGCATAGCTGCTCCACAGCGAGCTTTCTGTCCGTCTGCAGGCTGCAGACCACCACGGCTGACTGGCTCGGGTTTTTATTGCTGTGATGAGACACCATGACCACAGCAACTCTTATAAAGAAAACATTTAATTGAGGGTGGCTGGCTGAGAGCTTCAGAGGTTCAGTTTACTGTGACCATGAGGAGAGCATGGTGGGCTGCCTGCAGGCAGACATGGTGCTAGAGCAGACTGCTACATCATCCAGGCAACATAAAGTCAGTCCCACAGAGGGAAGCTTGACAGGAGCCCTCAAGGCCCGCCCCCACAGTGACACACTTCCTCCAACAAGGCCACACCTCCTAAAGCACCACTCTCTTTGGGGCCATTTTCTTTCAAACTGCCACACTGACCCTAACTCAAAACTCTCCTCCTGGTGGCTGCCAAGATTTACAGCTTGACCTGTTGTTTTTCTCCCAAATACTAGGGGTGTTTCAACATTTAGCAGTGGTCATTTCCCTATATCAATGAACAGCTTAGCAGGTATATCTGTTCAGCAGATATACCAGCTCAGCAGGTGTATCTGTTCCCTTTTCAGGAAGGGAATGTTTGGAATGTCAGGTATTTCCCCTTAGATGCTGGCTCCTTCCTGGATGGTGTCTGCTCTTGGGCCCCACAAAAAACCAGCTACTTGAGATCCTATCTCAAGCATTAAAAAAGAAAAAATAGCTTGCCTCTATAAAACCTTGGACTGAGATGATCAATGGATATGGGTGGTGGCCATCAGGAAGGGAAAGCTGGTTACCTGACCCACAGGTCTGATATGTGTTTCTGCAAGTATACATGTGGCCAAAGAAAAAGAATCTGAAAATCTTCCCCATGTATTCTGTACTGCACTGTCTTTCCAGTGGAAATGAATAGCCTTGTCTTTTATGTGTGGACAGAGTCCACTCAAAGCAACTGTTCCTTATGCTGGCTGGTGCAGGGTATTTACTCAGCCATAAAACAATGAAACAATGGTGCCACATGCCTGTGATCCCCGGTGGTGCCACATGCCTGTGATCCCCGGTGGTGCCACATGCCTGTGATCTCGTACTTGAGAGGTGCAGATTTAAGAAAGCTCAGAGTTCAAGACCATGCCCAACTACATAGTGAGTTTGAAGCCAGTGTGGCTACCTGACATGCTGCATCGAAACAAAACAGACAAAACAGCACAACACTCCCCCCACCCCCCAAAGAGGAAGAGAACTATGGCATTGGATTTAAGGATGGGGAACAGCACTGTACTGTATTGCCTCACCTGGGCAATATAGTAGAGCTGGCCCTTGTGGTGTGGTGATATGTTATATATTTAATAAAACCAGTCTGGACTATCAGAGAACAGATCCACCCACAGTCAATCCAGGAGGATCACAGAGTGGTAACTCATGCGCCTTTAATTCCAGCAGATCTGAGTTTGAAGCCAGCTTGGTTAACAGAGGGAGTTCCAGGCTCCCAGGCAGGCAGTGGTGGTACCATGCCTTTAATCCCATAACTCCAGAGACAGAGATCTTTCTGTGTTTCCGTGAATTCAAGGCTAACTACCAAATAGTAGTAGCCTATGCCTTTAATCTTAACCTGGATGTGATTCAACTGGGCAAAGAAGGGATTTAAGGCAGCCATAGGAAGACAGATTCAGGCATTAAAAGTGAGGAGGATCGAAGCTGAGGAAGCTGGGTGAGAACTGACTGTGGTGTTTCCTCTCTTTGATATTCCAGCCTTCCCCAATATGTGGCTCTGAGTTTCCTTTATTACAATCAGAATTCGTGCTACTGGGTGTTTGTGAGTCAACTTTGAGGGTATGAAATCAGAAGAACTGGTCTTACCCCTTGCTCAGTGCTGCAAGCCTAGAACTTGTCAGGGCAGTGCAGGAGAGTTCACCCTGGGTAGTGAGGACAGGGGAGAGCTGGTTGGCTGACTAACCTGCAACTACAAGGTTCTGGATTGATCTACCCCATCTGACATCTGCTGGAAGAGAGCCAAAGCTACAGGATCTCCATGATAACAGCAACAGCAGGATAACCAAGAGGAGCCTCTGTGAGGCCCAGTATCAGATAGTGTAGCAGAAACCAGAGACCTCGAACCAGACCTTTGCAATCAACACTTGCAAGATACATGGACAGAAGGGTCTACTGAGTGACCCACTGTGCCACACTACAGCTTCTACAAGAAGATTTTTTTTCTTTTCTCTTAAGTTTTATTTTTTGAGTGGGAGGTGGCAAGAGCAGAGGATAAATATGAAGGGATATGGATCAAAATACATGATGTGAAAGATACAATAAATAAAAAATTTAAAGTGGGGGAATATAAAAATAGTGTACAATTTTTATATGCATAATCTAGGCTTTACACACACACCCCAAAAGGGGAAGCAGTGAAGTGGGGTGAGGGGAGGTAGCTGAGCGGATGTGTATGAACAAGGCTCAATGGTATATGCTCATGAAATCAGGGTTGGGGAGGTGGCTCAGCTGGTAAAGTGGGACCTCCTGAACTTGATCTCCAGCACCCACGAAGAGCAGCCACAGAGGAAGCAAGCACTGTAATCTCAGCTCTGAGCAGGGGAGACATCGGTATTCCTGGGGTCTGTTGGAATACCTAAGTGAGCTACATTTCCAGTGAGTGACCTTGGCTCAGAAAGTAGATTGGACACCCAAAGATTAACCTCTCCTTTTGTAGGCACATGCAGGAGCACCTGTACCACCCCCCACAAATACACACACACAGGCACACACACAGTAACATAGGAAATGTCTGCTAACTATGTATGTGTGTGCATATATATATGCGTAGTGTGTGTGTGTACACATATACATAAACATTGAACTCTTCTAGGTGAGAATGATGGTAGTTTTGGGACCCTCAGGTTTGGATCTAAAAAAGTGTCTATCCAGCCATCAGTAGTCACTGCAAAAGCAACACTGACCCATTCTAACCCTAACCCTAGCCCTATTCTATAGGCCAGTGGGTTTCTGCAGCCATTTGTTACCATGGGCAAAAAGCAACAAAAGAAAATCACTCCCTGAGCTTGTGGGGGAAACAAAGCCAGGAAGAACTAATGAGATGAAAATCCCTGCAAAGCAGCTCCCATCCTGAAACATCCACCATACCTGTCAACAGAACTCAGCTCAGAAACAAAGACCGAACCAGAATCCACCCCAGGCCCAGATCCTATTTAGATTAAAAATCTGGGCTGGAGAGGTTGCTCAATAACCTTAACGAGCACTGGCTGCTCCTCCAGAGGACCAGGGTTTGGTTCCCAGCACCCACCCTGTGGCTCTCAACTGTCTGTGAGTCCAGTTCCGGGAGAAGCAGTGGTCCCTTCCGGCCTCCTCAGGCACCAGGCACATGCATGGTGACCAGACACAGACAAAACACCAATACATGTTGCGCTGGCTAGTGTTATGTAAACTTGACTCAAGCTAGAGTTATCCAAAAGAAGGGGCCTCAGCGAAGAAAATGCCTCCATGAGACTGGCTGTAGGCAAGCCTATAGAGTATTTTCTCTTTGGTTTTTCAAGACAAGGTTTCTCTGTGTAACAGCTCTGGCTGTCCTGGAAATTGCTCTGTACACTAGGCTGTCTTCAAACTCACAGGTCCACATGCCTCTGTTTCCAAAGTGCTGGGATTAAAGGTGTGAAACTGGCTAGAGCATTTTCTTAATTAATGATTGATGAAGGAGGGCCCAGTCAATTGTAGGTAGTTCCATCCCTGGGCTGGTGGTCCTGGGTTCTGTAAGAAAGCAGGTTGAGCATGACATGAGGAGCAAGCCAGTGAGCAGCCCCCTTCATGGCTTCTGCTCCTGCCTTCAGGTTCCTGTTGTCTCAGTTCCTATCCTGGCTTCCTGCAGGATAGACAATGAGATGTAGAAGTATAAGTCCAATAAACCCTTCCTCCCCAACTTGCTTTTTGGTCATAGTGTCTCATCACAGCAATAGAAACCCCCACTAAGACACATATAAAATAATTAAAAACAAAATAAAAATCTGAATCTCCAAAGGTGCTGCACAGCTCATGACTGATGCCAAGCTCGTGGGCCACGGACAATCCAAAATGAAGATGAACAACACTAAAAGCTGCAATGGACTGCAGAGAAAGACCGTAGAAGAGCACGGGGTGTGAAGTTGCAAATATTGATGAAAAAAATCAGGCAATGGCTGACACACAGACCAGCAGAGCTTGAAAGTCTTCCAACAGTTTGGCCAATCACAGCAGAGATCAAAATAGGAAATTATGGAAGTAATCCAAGTGATATTAGCCAACTAGTGAGGAACAGAAGCAGAAGCATAAAAATGGACCTGATGACTTGTAAAGACACTTGGCAAGGGAGGGGTCGGGGGTCTGGAAGAGGGTGCTGACATGAGGTGGGGCCTTGGCTCTATGGGGGGCACATGCCTGTAATCCAGCATTTGGGAGGTAGAAACAAGAAGGGTTGAAGGTTAACCTTGATTAGGAAACATCTCTCCAAAGGAGAGAGAGAGGCAAGCACAAAGGTTCAGACACCAACGAGGCTAAAGTCTGGAAATATATAAACGTATGTGTGCATTATACATATATACTTATATATAAATATAAAATATGTTTATATGTCTATATTTTCTTCTGTTTTCCAAATTCACATTCATGTTGGATTAGAATGATAAAGGGAAGGATTCTCTCGCCATTTTCTAGAAATGGAATAAAATACATCTTATGGCAAAAGAAAAACAACTTGCTTGTTACAGAGAATCTTCAAGCAGTGTTTTGTCTTTCTGTGTATCCTCTCAGGTCACGTGGGGAGATTCACACAGAGGCTAAGGAAAGATGGATTTCTACCCTGAGTCTTGGTTATGTGCCAAGGCATGGCCATACTGAGAAGGCCAAACACTTGGTTGGGATTTTAAAGGGTGGGTATGCCATCTGGATTGTGTAGAAGGGAAAGAGAGGCAGAGACAGCAGACTGTGCATAGCCATTGGGTTTTATTGGATCTGGTGTCTTATTTTACAAAATATGTAGCAGATCCCAAACCGCAAAGCAGTCAACAACGTCTGCCGGGATGGGGGGCTCTGTGTGGGCCCGTCCCCCCGACCCTAGCTGACTGGGAGGCTGAGCTGAAGGAGACAAGCGGGCATAGTTAGAGGGGGCAGCAGCATGGCAGGGTGCCAACAATAAGGGGGGACCTGGATCCTATTGTCCCTGCCTTCTAGAGCTCAGGGGCATCTCTGGGTAGACTAAATAGAGGGAGCGAGGACCCTAGGGGACCCTAGGGCACTGTGGACAGTTGGGCAACAATTCCAATGAATGCCCCATACTGGTTCCCGTCTCTGCCTCTGTCCTCCCATCCCCTAATGCAGCCCTAGGAGGAACGGGAAGAGGCTAGGTCGGGAAAATCCATCCCTGACTCACTCCATGGCCATGGAGAATTGAAACTGAAGCAAACCATCAAAACAGGAGAAGGCAGGAGGGCAGGGCGGGACTCAAAGGCAGCATCACAGGACACCTCCCACTCCCGTCTCCTGTCCATCGCTCCCACCACACAAGCAAGAGGATCCGGGGATGAACCAGATATCTGGATCCCAGGCTCTCCTAAGACACTGAGAAGTGCATGGTAAATTTCTGGGACGTTGCTAAGGACATAAGGCCTTCTGGAAAATCAGGGAACTCATATTCTGCTGGCCCTGGACAGTAGGCCTGAAGAACCTGTCAGTGACAGTCCCACCTGGGCTCTCATGATCTGCCCAGGTTTTGTGTTTTCCACTCCAACCAATTACTAGACCCTAAACCACAGGCTCAAGGCCAAGATTTCTCTGCTCTTGTCCTCTCCTACAGGGCCCTCGAAGGCTACGCTGGGAGGCCAGCCGGGGACACGGGCAGAGCATGTTCTCTGAGAAGGAAGTCTTAAAGGGACATCTATGAGATCAGGGGTGGGGAAGCACCATAGCAGGAGACATTCCGTCTAATGTGGTCTAGAGTGGGGTGGGAGGTGAGGAACCACTCGGTCCCTACACCAGGGGTGGCCTCAGCACTGGCTATCGGTCAAGAAGGGGATGAGAGCCAGGGAGAGTTGGGAATTCCCCTCCTAGGTATACTTTGCCCATTCTTGCCACTCAGCTCCAGGGATCTGGACGACTGAGGCCCAGGACCTCGGATCCCTGCAGCCCCCAGGGTATAGGTAGGATGAGGACAGACCCCAGGAGAGAAGGGTTAGGTTCACCTGAACTAAGGCTAGAGCATGGTCACCCCAGGACACACTAACCCCTCTCCCTGGGGGAGGGGGGTCTAGATGACGTTATCAAAGAGTTGCATGGATCTCATGATGTTCTCATCCTGTGATCAAAGCACATGGAGTGAGGGAGGCAGATGAGAGAGAGAGAGAGAGAGAGAGAGAGAGAGAGAGAGAGAGAGAGAAGAGCTTGTCAGAGACCCAGAAAAAGACATTTAACCAAAGATGGTAGAGAAGAAGGGGCACAGGGGGCCTGAGGTGGTGAAGGGTGAATTTCTCTTGGTCGTGAAAGGACAGGGCTGGGCTGGGGGACGATGTAAGGCTGAGAGAAGCCTTTTCCTGTGTCACTGGTTCAGACCAGGGAAATATAGGGCGTGGGGCCAAACCTTTTGACAGGACTCAATGAATTCCTCAATGGTCACCACACCATCCTTGTTTCTGTCCATCTTCTGAAGGAAGGCAGTCAAGCAAGGGGGACAGGGGGCAAAGGAGAGGCCTAGATGAGAGGCACTGGGTCCTGGCCTTCCTCCACTCCAGGGTCCCCCAGCCAGCCCCGGACACCCCCACCC